>ML093527.1:35152-54592 GCA_003697995.1 Taxidea taxus jeffersonii
GTACCACCAAAAATACTATGAGAACTACGAAATGAATTCAGTAAGGTTGGAGGATACAAAACCAAGATATAGAAATCAGTTGTGTTCCTATAAACTACCAATGAACTATTCCAAAACGAAATTAAGGCAACAATCCCATTTATAGTAGCATCACAAACAAAAAAATACTTGCAAATAAATTTAACCAAGTAAAAGAAATCAAAAGAACTGTACACCGAAAACTACAAGACATTAATGAAAGAAATATAGTAAGACACAAATATATGGGAGGATATCCCATGTTTGTGGTTTATAAGAATTAGTGCTGGGGCACCTGGGTGGCTCAGTGGGTTAAGCCGTTGCCTTGGGCTCAGGTCATGATCTCAGGGTCCTGGGATCGAGTCCCACATCGGGCTCTCTGCTCAGCGGGGAGCCTGCTTCCCCCTCTCTCTCTCTGCCTGCCTCTCTGCCTACTTGTGATCTCTCTATCTGTCAAATAAATAAATAAAATCTTAAAAAAAAAAAGAATTAGTGCTGTTAGAATGTCCGTACCACCCAAAGCAATCTACAGACTCAACGCAAACCCTATCAAACTCAAAATTAAATTAACATTGTTTAGCTGAAGTGTTCAGGAAAATGGTTTTCTAAGGATCTAACAATTTCACATTATACAATTAACTCCACTATTTTCTAATGTTAAGATGGACTTGGAAGCAAGGTTGTACTAGACACAGAATCAATTGTAGAATTGTTTGTATTGGGGTCCCCGGGTGGCTCAGTCTGTTAAGTGTCAGACTTCGGCTCAGGTCATGATCTCGGGGTCCTCGGTTCAAGCCCCATATTGGGCTCCTGCTCCGTGGGGAGTCTGCTACTCCAGTTCCTTCTGCCCCTCCCCCTGCTCATACTCTCACACACACTCTCTCTCTCTCTCAGATAAATAAATAAATAAATAATCTTTTTAAAAACCCCAATGACATTTTCAAAGAAACAGGAAGAACAACCCCGAAGTTCATAGGGACCACAGAACACTTTGAATAGCCAGAATAAAGCTGGAGGCATCCCTTCCTTTCCTGATTTCAAATCATATTACACAGCTAACCTAATAATCAAAACAGTATGTCACTGGCATGAAAACAGACACCTAGACCAATGGAACAGAGAGGGGGCTAGAAGTAAGTCCATGCAAGCAGTCAAGTAAACTTTCCCAAGGGTGCCAAGAATGCATAATAGAAAGAAGATAGTTTCTTCCATAAACAGTGATGGGAAAACTGGGCATACACCTGCAAAAGAATGAAATTTGACCCTGATCTTACACTAAAATATGCAAAAATTATCCCAAAATAAATTAAAGACCTAAACATAAGCCCTAGAACTGTAGAACTCTCAGAAGAAAGCATAGGGGAAAAGCCCCTTGCCATTGATCTCGACAATGATTTTTTTGGATTTGACACCAAAACACATGTAACAAAAGCAAAAATTAATGTGTGAGACTGTATCATACTAAAAAGCCTCTGGATTGCAAAGGAAACAATCAGCAAAATGAAAAGGCGCCTTATGGGGACGCCTGGGTGGCTCAGTCAGTTAAGCATCTGCCTTTGGCTGAGGCCATGATCTCAGGGTCCTGGCTCGAGTCCCGTATCAGGCTCCCTGCTTAGTGAGGACTTGCTTCTCCCTCTGCCTCTGCTTGCTGCTCCCCCTGCTTGTGCTCTCTCTCTCTCTCTCTCTCTCTTTGACAAATAAATAAATAAAATATTTTTTAAAAGATGTGAGTATGGTTTTCTCTTCTCCCCATTAGGATCATGACCTGAGTCGAAGCAGATGCTTAACAGGGTGAGCCACACAGGGGCCCTCATACTCCCATTTTTCAAAGAAGCCCCCTGACCCTTGATTCTCTCCAGATACAGTCAACTCTCTAATTCTTGTTTCAAATTTCTTGCAAGTGTTGGCTACACTCACTCTCTCTTTGCACACTGCGTATTCATTCCTCAATGATGATCTGAGTCACGCTCCCACTTTGCCAACAGACCTATCTGGCCAGGGTCACCTATAGTCACTATGGAGCCAGATTTAACAGACTCTCACTCATCCTTACAGGGCTGGACCTCTCTGTGTCCTTGGGCATTGTGGACCTGCCAGTGCTTCTCAGAACTCCTTGAGTCTAGACAGTGCTCCCATGTTTCCCTTCCCACCTGTCTGACCACCTGTCTCCCACCCTTTGATGATGGAAGCCTCCCTCACCCAAATCTTTATCTTTGGTGTTCCTTAGTATTCCTTTAATCTCTACCCATTTTATTGCTAAAGTCACTCTCCATTTTCCCATGCTTGTAACCACATGGGTGCATGGAGGGTGCATTTAGTTTGCTCTGAGACAAATCAGGAGTCTGAGGCCTCCCCTGGGTCCTTGACCTTGGCCGTCAAAGAACAGTTGACATTCAACCTCCACAGTCCATGCATGATCCTACTCTTATAAAACATGTGTTTAAAAACTTACATATGTGTACATGTGCCTATGGCCAGATACGTACGCATCCACGTCATGAGGAGTCCTGTACGACCTATCCAAAATTTACAATGTTAATTTCTAAGTATGGGTTTTGGGGGGGCTTTTTTCAATAATTCTTAAACATTTTAGAGCTGTTTCAGACCTAGAGAAAAGTTGCAAAGACCGTATGCAGTTTTTCACCCTGTTTCTCCTGCTGTTAACAATTTACATCATCTCAGTACTTTTGTCACAGCTCATGAAAAATACCGACTCATTATGACTAACCAAACTCCATGCCATGTTCAGATATCCTTAGCTTCCTGCCTAATGTCTTGTTTCTCTTCCAAAATACCTCATCTCTTTCATTCCTCATGCCTCTTCATCTCCTCTGGGCGGGGACAGTATTTCAGAATTTCCCCGTGTTTTGTAACGTAGATCATTTTGAAGATGAGCACGCAGATATCTTGCAGGATGTCCCCCAGGTTGGGTGTGTCTGATGTTCTTCTGATGGTTAGGTGAGAGTTACAATTCGGCGGCAGGAGAACCACAGAGGTGAGGTGCATTTCCCGTCCCATCCTATCAAAGGTGTAAGTTAGTGCCCCACCCTTGACCCCCCTGCTGAGTCCTGTGTGCCAGACCACGCCACGGTAAGGTTGCATTTTTCCCCTTTCCTTATGGTATCCTTTGAAAACAAGTCACTAAGTGTAGCCCATTACATCTGTTTTTAACTTTTCTGTTAATTTTTCAGGCATTTTACAATAGTTAGGATTTACCTTGTTCATGAGATTATGGCTAATAAGACATCCTTTAAAAGAAGAAGGCATTTTGCTGGTCCAGCTTCTCTCACTCTGACCCATCCATAGCTCTTTTTAGTATAGCAGGACCCAACTAGATAAGCTTAATGGAGACTGGGATGCTTGAGTGAGATTTTTATGACTGTGGAGCTTATGGGGCTATTCCTGATGTTTTCAAGTTTAAGGATAAGGCTGTGTTCCACAATAACTGATCCAACTGGCCATACCTTGTATCTCCTCAATTTTAAGAGGAAAAAAAAAAATCCATCAAAAATATTTAAATTTGGGGGTCTCCTGGGAGGCTCAGTTGGTTAAGCAGCTGCCTTGGGCTCAGGTCATGATCCCAGCGTCCTGGGATCGAGTCCCACATCGGGCTCCTTGCTCAGCAGGAAGCCTGCTTCTCCCTCTCCCACTCCCTCTGCTTGTAATTCCTCTCTCGCTGTGTCTCCCTCTGTAAAATAAATAAATAAAATATTTTATTTTATTTTAACTTTAAGATTGTATTTATTTATTTGACAGACAGGGATCACAGGTAGGCAGAGAGGCAGGCAGAGGGGGGCAGAAGCAAGCTCCCTGCTGAGCAGAGAGCCCGATTCGGGGCTCGATCCCAGGACCCTGGGATCATGACCTGAGCCGAAGGCAGAGGCTTAACCCCCTGAGCCACCCAGGTGCCCCAATAAATAAAATATTTTTTTAAAAATTTACATTTGGCATTCTGAAAATAAGTCAGTATTGAAAAGATATTCTTAGGAGTTCCAAAAATTAAAAAAAACACACACACAAAATTAATTTGTATTTATTGGTTTAAAAGAGAAACAAAACAATCCTCTTTGTTTTAATTTATGAATGAAAATTATGAGGAATTTAACAAGGATAATGGTGTCCATTTTTGCATCATGGCTGGTTAGGGAAAGAGAATGAAGGAAAGAGATAAGAACAAAGGAAGTGTAATATAAAGGGAAAAGAAAAAGAGGTCAAAAGAGTGGGGAAAATACATACAGAAGTGGTGATAGAGGGGCTCCTGGGTGGCTCAGTGGGTTAAAGCCTCTGCCTTCGGCTCAGGTCATGATCTCAGGGTCCTGGAATCGAGCCCCTCATGGGCTCTCTGCTCAGCAGGGAGCTTGCTTCCTCCTCTCTCTCTGCCTGCCTCTCTGACTACTTGTGACCTCTCTGCCAAATAAATAAATAAAATCTTAAAAAAAAAAAAAGGTGGTGATAGAGTTTTAAAAATATTCACCGAAAGGTAATAATATGGTGACAAATATTCCTATAATAATAATAATAGCAGAAACATTTTACACTAAATGAAAGATACAAATCTTTTTTTCCCTAAGAATGTATGGGACTCGCTGTTCTTATAAAAGATACCATCCCACTTTCTCAGTTCCTCCCAAGCTCCCTGGGAGAGCTGCCCATACTCCTTATGCGCTCCTGTCATGGTCCCTTCATTCCTCAACCCTCTGTCATGGGGCTCCTGTGTCACTTCTGCCTTCAGCCTGCTCTGCCAATCATCTGCCAGTGATCACAGAAATCAGATAGTGGTGCTCCTCCGTCCTGGGTCCCCTCCTGCTTTGGTGGCCTTCACCCATTTTCTATTCCCGTGGTCTCCCATGTCTGCGATTTGCCAGCCCTGCTCCCACTCCCCACCCTGGACAATGGAAGCCATCAGTGGGTTCAGAGACTGTGCCTAGTGTCTAGAGCTGGTGAGCCCATCTCTGCTGCCTCGGGCCTCAGCACCTTCTTGGGCTTTGAGACTTCTCTGTCCATCCACCAGTGGGACAGGTTTTCCTGAGTTTTCCACTGACCCCTCCAACTCCTGATGTGTAAAATGGAGCCATCCCCTGTTTGGGTACATCGCAGTCACTCCTGAGTTGTGCCACTAGAAACGAGGCAGCCTGTCAGCCAGAGAAGGGAAGTGATTTGTGAAGGAGGAGGAGACGCAGGGCAGGGAGGGAGGACTGGTGATTTGCAGCGAGATGACACCACGGGGACCTGATAGTGTTTGGTGTTGGGGGGCAGGAGCCAGTGAGCAGGGGGGAGGTGAAGAGGGGAAGTGGGAGGAGACAGGAGGATGCTGCATGTCCTTCAGGAGCACATGCGGAAGGAGAGAGGCCCGGAGAGGGTCAAGGTTGGCCAAGGATGAGGACAGACAGGGCAGTGGACTCCTCCACCAGCAAGGGAAGATCACTTAGTGAGATTTCCAGTACAACGACTTCCCTTTATATTTATTGCAGAAATCTTGACCTTCACAGCAAAAGCTTGAAACCTTCAGGTCCCCACGAATCAGCTGCCAGGACTTACACTCATTGGAGCAGTCCAGCTCAGTGTGGTTGTAGCGAAATCCATCTGGAAAAGAAGGGTGCTCACAGTCAGGGTCAGAGAGCAATAGTTAGACCTCAGAGAAAGAGGACTTCCCCCAACCATGCCCAGCCTGGCCTCCGGACGTGGGGGTGGGGGGCTGGGGGGAGGGGGAGCACATCAGCCTCACCTTCCTGACATGGTATCAAGAGGCAGAGACCTGCTCAAGCCAGGAGAGCCTGGTTCAATGTCATTACCTCTTATATTGAAATAGAATATATCCCTGGTTCTGCATCCTGGGCCTTCCTCCACGGTGCAATTGCCTTCGCCTGCCTTACATTTGCCTTTTCTAAAAAGACTGCAGACCATACACGTTGTGGCTGGAGCTGTGGAGAAACAGACATGAGCCCAGGGTGGAAGGACCTCAGACTGAGGTGTGCTAGGACACCTTAGGACCCAGGGGTTTAGGGACACAGCATGACTCTAACTACTTCTCCCACACATAATCTGGAGCAGAAAATATTCCCACTAGGTTGCTTCCGTTAGATATTTAGGGAAAAGGGGTCTTCCCACATCGTGATCTCAAAATCTTTCAAGGATAAATAACTCATGTATACTTCACGAGTGAATCCTGTAGTATGTGAATTGTATCACACTAAAACAGTTTACCGAAAATAATCTTGAACAAAAATTTAAGATGTTACCCGCCAGGTTAGGTAAGAGATGCTGGCAAGTGAGAAATAAGGACAAAAGGCATGAGTTCTATCCAGGCAAGTGAAATTTCCGACTTTGCATCAAACAACACTAGGTGATTATCTTTCTTTAATTTTTGTTCCCTAGTCGCCTGGCTGAGTGCCCCCTGGTACCAGCTCTGTGCTCACATGCTATTAAAAATTTAAAAGAGGGGGCGCCTGGGTGGTTCAGTCAGTTAAGCATCTGCCTTTGGCTCAGGTCATAATCTCAGGATCCTGGGATCGAGCCCCGCATTGGGCTCCCTGCTCAGCGGGGAGCCTGCTTCTCCTTCTCCCTCTCCCTCTGCCTGCTGCTCCCCCTGCTTGTGCTCTCTCCCACTCCCTCTCTTTCTCTGTCAAATAAGTAAATAAAATCTAAAAGAGGTCGGGCGCCTGGGTGACTCAGTGGGTTAAGCCTCTGCCTTTGGCTCAGGTCATGATCGCGGGGTCCTGGGATCGAGCCCTGCATTGGGCTCTTTGCTCGGCGGGGAGCCTGCTTCCTCCTCTCTCTCTGCCTGCCTCTCTGCCTACTTGTGATCTCTCTCTCTCTCTCTCTCTGTTAAATAAATAAATAAATAAATAAATAAATAAATAAATAAATAAAATATTTTTAAAATAAATAAATATTTAAAAGAGGTTACTATGTAAAGGGTCTCCTCTTAGCTGTGGAGTCATCTTGCAGAAGACAATCAGAGCACCTGCCTACAGCCAACCGGGGCCAGGGTCTCTGGGGGAAATTGGGGAGCATAAGGACTACCCTGGCTTGAAGGTTAGGAGGAAGATTTTAGTCTTCAAAGATTTCCTGGCCAAGGACCAAATTCATCCAAAGTACATACATGTCTAAGTGAAATGGTGCTGTGAAAATATAGGTTCGACACAATCCATCTAATATGTTTTCTGGCTACATCACAGCCTCTAGGCTGCTGCTTTATGGAAAGTCTTGAGCTACCGTTGGCTCTGCTGCTTAGGGCCAGCCCAGTCAGCCCCAAAGCCCTTAAGTGAGAAGAGCCCTTGACCCGGTCTGCCCCAGGGGAGGGACTGACTCCACTCAGAGATCTTAGGAAGGGACCTGGGAATAGTCAGGGTGGGGACAGCAGGCAGAACCCTGCTTAAACCCTCAGTGGGCACACCATCCCAGAACCTCATCCTTAAGCATCTTCCGTCCCAGCCAGGTCAGGCCACCATCCTGGGGCTGCTCCCTCACCCCTGCCCAGCCGGCCCAGGGCCTCACCCACTCCTTGGAAGAGCACAAAAGAGAAGACTGCCAGCAGCAAGACCAGGAGCAGGAACTTAGCCATCTCCGTCTGGGATGGCAGCACGATGCACAGGGTGGCTTGAACAGGGAGTGGAGTGTCCGGGAAGGGCTAGAACAGATTGTTCTAGAACCTGGATTTGGCTGCTCCCAAGCTGTGGGCAGAAGCTTCCTTTTATAAGCCTACCAATGTTGTAGTTGGCCCGGCCCTTATGACTGCAAAATACCCATCAGCAACAACCATCGGGGAACTTTGAGAAAAGTAAAGGTTGATTACTTACAAGACCTGGACAGGACAGGACATACCTGGGGCCGCACAGTGAGGGTGGGCTTGGGGGAGGCGAGTGCCCACATGCGTCTGCTTTTATCAGGGTTGACTGTGGGGCTTAGGGTTTTGTGGGCTCAGCCTATTAGTAAGTTTAAAACATAAGAATGAGAGATTAAAGTTCGGGAAGAGGAGGAAAAAAAAACAAGTGGCACAAATGGTCAGCATCAAAATCAACCAAGATCTTTTTTTTTTTTTTAACATTTTTTAATTTAAATTCAATTAACTAACATATAACGTATTATTGGTTTCAGAAGTACAGGTCTGTGATTCCTCAGTCTTACATAAAACCCAGTGCTCATTCCATCAGGTGCCCTCCTTAATGTCCATCACCCAGTTACCAACCCCGCACCCCCGTCCCCTCCAGCGACCTGCAGTTTGTTTCCTGAGATTAAAGGTCTCTTATGGTTTGTCTCCCTCTCTGATTTCATTTGTTTTATTTTTTCCTCTCTTCCCTAATGACCCTGTTTTGTTTCTTAAATTCCACATATCACTGAGATCGTATGATATTTGTCTTCCTGCAATGACTTATGTCACTTAGCGTAATACCCTCTAATTCCATCCACCTCATTACAAGAGGCAAGTTTCATTTTTGATGGCTGCATAGTATTCCACTGTATATGTGTGCGTATTGTATGTATATATACATTGTATATATATCATTATACATACATTGTATGATATATATGTATATATCATATATATACATACATATGTGTGTGTGTAGATATATATATAAAGGAGAACTGATATATATATATATATCAGTTCTCCTTTATCCATCTTTATCCATTCATCTGTCAATGGACATCTGGGCTCTTTCCATAGTTTGGCTATTGTGGACATTGCTGCTATAAACATCGGGATGCACGTGCCCCTTCGGATCACTACATTTGTATCTTTAGGATAAATACCCAGGAGTGCGATTGCCAGGTCGTAGGGTAGCTCTATTTTCAACTTTTTGAGGAACCTGCATGCTGTTTTCCAGAGTGGCTGCACCAGCTTGCATTCCCATCAGTATTGAAAGAAGGTTCCCCTTTCTCCACACCCTCACCAACACCTGTTATTTCCTAACTTGTTCATTTTAGCCATTCTGACTGGTGTGGGGTGGTATCTCACTGTGATTTTGATTTGTAGTTCCCTGATGCCCAGTGATGTGGAGCATTTTTTCATGCATCTGTTCACCATTTGGATGTCTGCTTTGGAGAAATTTCTGTTCAAGTCGTCTGCCCATTTCTTGATTGGATTTTTTGTTCTTTGGGTGTTGAGTTTTATAAATTCTTTATAGATTGTGGATACTAGCCCTTTATCTGATAAGACGTTTGCAAATATCTTCTCCCATTCTGTCAGTGGTCCTTTGGTTTTGTCAACTCTTTCCTTTGCTGTGCAAAAGCTTTTAATCTTGATGAAATCCCAATGGTTCGTTTCTGCCTGTTTCCCTTGCCTTTAGAGACGTGTCTAGCAAGAAGTTGCTGCGGCCGAGGTCACAGAAGTTGCTGCCTGTGTGTCATCTAGGATTTTGATGGATTCCTGCCTCACACTGAGGCCTTTTATCCATTTTGAGTCTACTTTTGTGTGTGGTGTAAGGAAGTGGTTCAGTTTCATTCTTCTTCATGTTGCTGTCCAATTTTCCCAACACCATTTGTTGAAGAGGATGTCTTTTTCCATTGGAGATTCTTTCCTGCTTTGTTGAAGATTAGTTGACCATAGAGTTGAGGGTCCATTTGTGGGTTCTCTATTCTGTTCCATTGATCTATGTGTCTGTTTTTGTGCCAGTACCATACTGTCTTGATGATTAGAGCTTTGTGATAGAGCTTAAAGTCTGGAATTGCGATGCCACCAGCTTTGCTTTTCTTTTTCGACATTCCTCTGGCTATTCAGGTTCTTCACTGCTTCCATACAAATTTTAGGATTATTTGTTCCAGCTTTGTGAAAAAACTTGATGCTATTTTGATAAGGATTGCATGTGTAGATTGGCTCTAGGTAGCATAGACATTTTTACAATATTTGCTCTTCCAATCATTTCTTTGTGTCTTCCTCAATTCCTTTCATGAATGTTTTATAGTTTTCTGGGTATAGATCCTTTGCCTCTTTGGCTAGGTTCATTTCTAGGTATCTTATGGTTTTGGGTGCAATTGTAAATGGGCTTGACTCCTTAATTTCTCTTTCTTCTTTCTTGTTGTTGGTGTATAGAAGTGCAACTGATTTCTGTGCATTGATTTTATATCCTGCCACTTTGCTGAATTTCTGTATGAGTTCTAGCAATCTTGGGGTAGGGCCATTTGGGTTTTCCACATAAAGTATCATGTCATCTGCGAAGATGAGAGTTGATTTCTTCTTTGTTGATTTGAATGCCTTTTATTTCTCTTTGTTGTCTGATTGCTAAAGCTAAGGCTTCTAGTACCATGTGGAACAGCAGTGAAAATCAGCCAAGATCTCTGACAGAGATTCTGACAGAAGAGTCTCAGTGGAGACATGAGGCTCAGCTTTTTATCTAGTGTGTGGCTGGCTACGTGTTCATTCCAGATGAAATGCCTCCTTGAAACGGATGCGTTGGCCATCAAAGCTTAAGTCAGGAACTTGAGTAACGAAAAAAAATTTTTTTTAATTAATTAATTAAAAAATGAAAACACAAAAACACAGGAAAACAAATATAATGTTATATGTCAATTATATCTCAATTTTTAACAATAATTTTAAAAGAAAATGGGGAAAATAAATGTAAACAAATGAGAGCTGCCAAAGAGCAACTTTGTTCTCCCGTGCATTGTTTTACTGAAGTCTCGCTGTTCTGTGCCAACTTGAAGATCGTCACGGGGATGATGCCTCACATGATATTGGGAAGGGACACGGTATCACCTGGGGAACTGAGGCAAAGAGAATGGACACAGAAAATAATGATCTGGTCAGATCTCCCCGTGGAAACTCATGCTCTCCAACATCCTGCCGGTGCTTCCTAGGGAGAGGATGATGGAATTCTTGTCTAATGTTGTACCTGTTCTGTGTACCTGGCTGGCAATAAACAGTTGTGTGTTTTTTTAAGATTTTGGGGACGCGGCGCCACTGGAAAATGTCCACGGTGGCTCTGTCATGACAATAAAATACAATGAAGTTGGTAACTGACTGCAAAGCCCCACTTGTGGCTCTGGGACCCAGGAAGAGACCTCACAGACCAGCAAAGGGAGTGATCACCTCACACGGGAATCTACCGCCCCAGATTCCTGACTGGACTTTCTCCATCTGCTCTTCAGGTCCAGCGTCCTCAACACCATCCTGTCCCATCTCTCCATCAGGGGCACCAGAAGTTCATCTGATGTGGTAGAACTGGGATGAGTGGCACATGCCTGTCCCTGAACAATATGTTATGGATGTTTCTTGGCTTTTTTTGGGGGGGGGGGGTCTTCAGAAGTCCACTAGAGGTTGAGAGCTTGACAGATGTCACATACTAAACTCATCTGAGCCCATGAGAGCCTCCCTCCATATTCCTAAAGTTAGGAAAGAGCTAATAGTCCTAATTCATGACTTCAGTCCAAGCCTATTTACTGATTTATTCCTTTTACTCCCAACATGCTCCAGTCTGGAGGATAAATTATGCGACCAGGCTAGTCAGAGGTCACCAGGCACAGTCTCTCCCCCAGGGCAGGAACCCCCTCCTCTGCCCCATCCACACGGTCGGCTTCCAGAACCACCACACTTCCAGGCCCACGTCAGTCCCTGTCGGATCTCCCCACAACGTGTCTAGGCCAGGACCCAACAAGCCAGTGGCCCGGCCAGAGCACAGACTCAGAAATCAGCCCCAGGTGGGGTGGAAGCCTCATTCCAGCACCCATTGGCTATGAGATCCTGGCTAGTTATGAATCTATAATCCCTCAGGTTCCTCATTGAGGAAACAGGAACTAGAATAGCCCTTATGTCATGAGGTTATTGGGTCAATTCTTCATATGAACCTTGTGTTCAATTATTCACTAGAGAATCCAGTTAAGGAAAATTTAATTTTAAAACTGGTGCTAGGATATATGACAAGCTTAGAGTTCATGATGCCTGGTGTCCGTCTGTGCGGGCAGCAGTCCTGACTTCACCCCTGCACACACACTCGCTGACACACATACCCCTCCACGAGGACACCCCCTCCCTTCCCCCACCAGCACACACAGGACAGGAATTACTTGATGAAGCAGTGAACAGGCCCCCCCCCCCCCCCCCGCACTGGCCCTGCATAGTTTCCCAAATCCCCCCCCCTCCCCCCCGCCCGTGAACACGCATCTTCTACCCACGTGTCTCTTTTGGATTCCGGGTACTTTCATCCAAGACATGCAGCACAGTCTGATGGAAGGGCCGCTTATCCTGGAACGTTGATTATGAAACCCATATGCATAAACCTCCTGGACCCAACCCCAAAATCTCTCCTGTCCGGCTTGCCCCGCTCCCTCCCAGCACCCTCCCCCACTGCCAGCACTTTCCTCTCTACCACCAATGGGAACCACGAATGCACACCAGCCATTCTTCACTCCTCAATCACTGCTCAGCAGCCAAGACAGGTCCTGTGTGATGTGGGCTTGGGGAGAGGAGAATGCTATATGGTGGCGAGGGGTAGGCCTCCAGGGCAGAAAGCACTGGGGAAATAGGACTTTGGGTCTTTGTGTCCATTTTTCAGATGACATCACTGTAAACTTTCTTTCTGATGTACCAGAGTCTGCATCAGCCCAGCACAGCTGCTCTAGTGAAGGAGCTAGGGAGGGGGCAGTCTCATCTGTGATCCCTGTCAGAGCTCCCAAACTTCTCTTTCCCAGCTCCCTCCCCACACAGACACACCCCCTGCCCCCCCCCCCCCCTCCCCCCCATGATGTCCTCCTCCTGGCAACATGGGGAGGATTCATCTGTTCTCTACCTTGGCCCCACTGCAGCCAACACTCGCTAGGTTGTATGCCACCTATGGCTGGATGTGTGGTTGGTTGTGGAAGACGAGGGGACGAATAACGAGGAGGAGATGGGTCAGAAATGCTTCCTAGGGGACAAGCAATCAAGAGCCTGAAGAATCTTGACTGTCTGATTTGGTCTCCCGGCTGACACGAGCACACAGCCTCTCCTGTCCTCTCTTGGAAAAGAGAAGTGTTCCAAGAGAACTCCTCCCCACCAGCTTTTTGGGGACCTTTGCTCAAATCTCCCTCCCCTGGAGTCACTATCTGTTAGGGACCCATCCTGCTGCCCCTGCCTATTCATATGTTGAAGACCTAACCCTGCCCCTGTAGGTATTTGGAAATGGGCCTTTCTGAGATAATTACATTTAGATGAAGTCAGGAGACTAGAGCCTCCCTGATGGGATTAGCACCCTTGGAAGAGGAGACCCCAGAGAGCCTACAGGTGGTCTACTTGGAAAATTTCTTGTTGGTCCTTCTCTCACTCACACTCAGTCTAAGGGTTCTGTTCTCTGTTCACCTTCTCTGTTCCCTGGAGTTCTTGTCCGTTGGAATCTGCAACTCTACCCCAGGAGGAGGTGCTCCTCCTGCCTTCCTGACCATTATCCCTCACTCTGTCTTAGTCTTCTTCACCGCACCATTGACACTGACATTTCCTGGGGTTTCTTCTTCGGTGTATTTCTCACGCAGTTTTTCTTTCTT
The DNA here is from genome assembly GCA_003697995.1 of Taxidea taxus jeffersonii. NCBI lineage: Eukaryota > Metazoa > Chordata > Mammalia > Carnivora > Mustelidae > Taxidea > Taxidea taxus. The sequence goes on from ML093527.1 coordinate 48,632, forward strand.
TCTTTTTTTTTTTTTTTTAAAGATTTTATTTATTTATTTGATAGACAGAGATCACAAGTAGGCAGAGAGGCGGGGCGGGGGGGTGGGGGAAGCAGGCTGTCCGAAGAGCAGAGAGCCCGATGCGGGGCTCGATCCCACGACCCTGGGATCACGACCCGAGCCGAAGGCAGCGACTCTAACCCACTGAGGCACCCAGGCGCCCCCTCACACAGTTTTTCTTACAGAACTTATCAGGGAAAAAAATCTCATTAACTCTCATAATGATAATCATCAAACGCGTTTGGGATGCACTCAACCATCTACTGTACAGGTTGAGGGTCTTCAGTCTTTTATCCATGGTCCTGACATTTTTCTGGATCCTCAGACCTCTCTGTCGAGCTGCTAGGTGCCATTGCCATCTGGCTTTTCCTCTGGCCCATCATATTCACCATGCCCACCGAGAACGCCTCGTCCTCCTGCGCAGACGGCTTTCCCCGCCAAATTCCCAGTCTAAATGCCTCCAGTTATATCCAAACCAGAAATCTAGGAGTTTGTTTTGTCCACCCCCTACCCAAACCCCATCCAACCTATCCGTAAGACTTCACCTGCCAAACATTTTGTAAATCTGCTATCTTCTTCCCATATCTACTAAAACAGCTCGGCACATCAAGTAACCAATGGCCTTCTGCCTACGTCCTCTCCACTCTTTCTTGTTCTTCCTTTATCCTTGAGTAATTCTGAACAGCTTGTGGTTGCCCACCTACTCCTTGCCCAGCTCCAAGTCTTTGATCTTACAGTATCTTTTTTCTAGAATGTTGCCACCCACTCTTTCCTTCAGCGGACTCTAAATAATCCTCATGCAATTCACCCAACAAGCATCTCTTACAAACCTGTAACCCCTAGATCAGCTTCGGTGCCCCTGATCTGTGCTCCCATAGCATCCCACTTTTACCTTTGTCCCAACACATAACACATTGTAACGAAGTTATTTGTGTCAGACTTCCTAACTGAAAGACAAGAATGTATCTTACTGCTCAGAGAGTTCTAGCATTCACAGGATATCTGGCAGTAAATACCCAGAAAGGTATAGAGGGAAATTGTGAGGTCTTCATTCAGCCCCAGACACAGTGTGGACACGTCTTACACATTATCTTTTTGGAAAGGACCTTACCCTTTGGAAATGTCTATTGAATGAAAAGCTACTCTTTATAGCTCATCAAAACTCCCCTGCAAGAGTTCATCTAAAATGCAGAACTAGGGGCACCTCAGTGGCTCTGTTGGTTAAGCGTCTGCCTTCAGCCAGGTCATGATCTCTAGGTCCTGGGATCAAGCCCTGCATCAGGCTTCCTGTTAAGCGAGGAGTCTGCTTCTCTTGCTCTCCCTCTCTCTCTCCCTCTGCCCCTCCCCACCTCTCGCTCACTCTCTCTCTCTGTCTCGTAAATAAATAAAATCTTTTACAAAGTAAAATAAAATAAAATAACCAGAAAAAGATTGAGACCTAACATCCTGGCAAAGCTAAGGAATGAATTTGGAACCACATTGGGAGATCTTTGTTCTTCTCTTAAAAGACAGAGAAAAGAAGGGGCACCTGAGTGGCTCTGTGGGTTGAGCCTCTGCCTTCAGCTCAGGTCATGATCTCAGGGTCCTGGGCTCCAGCCCCACATCAGGCTCTCTGCTGGGCGGGGAACGATTCCCCCTCCCTCGCAACCTGCCTCTCAGCCTACTTGTGATCTCTCTCTCTGTCAAGTAAATAAATTAAAATTAAAAAAAAAAAGACAAAGAAAAGAATAAACATGAATACAGTAACCGTAGTAGACTCTTCTATGCCTTTTCTTACTTGTAATTTTTGCGGGGAGGGTAGACACTTAAGAGCCAGCAATTGTACTAATTTGTTAGCTACTTCCTACCTCCTTTTGTTCCCCAAGGAGAGCCCAGGTCAGGTGACTCTGGGTCCTTCACAAACCCTCTGGATGGCGCCAGAGCATGGACTGTCATTACCTGGCCCAGGAGGCAGGTGTGCTTTCCCACAGTTAGGGTGAGTAAGTAGCATGGTTCATTTTGTGTTTCTCTTTTTGCTCTGCCCCCCAACCCAGCTCTGCCAAGGGCTCAAACCTCTTAGTTCCAAGATCCCTTGTTCACAACTCCCTCAGACAAAAATGTGCTGGCAAAGTACTCTACATTAATTCATTTTGGTGAATAGCTCTGTTTAACACTCTCTAATTCGTTTTTTCAGGTACCGAGAAAAGAATCACACTATTAATGCCATGTGATCTCTCTGCCCATCCTCTAATCACGTTGTGCAGATGGTAAAACCCAGTATCTGTTTAATGCCTGAGATGTGCTCTTGAGCCATTTTCTTTTACTTCACTCCATTCACCATTTTTTATGCTCCGGTTTATTGAGTATTTTTGTAGGTCAGGCAATGTGTTAAGCACTTCACATGCACTGCGAGCAATTGCCCTCCCCCGGAGCTCATTGTGACTTGAGTCTCCCCTGATCCTTTAAACCTCTACACAAATGTTGCCTTCTTGGGGATATTTAACTCAAACATTGCAACTCCCATTCCTTCCCTCAGAATTCCTTATGCTGGATTTTTTTTTCCAAAAGTGCATTTTGTTATTAATTTGTTTATTGTCTGTCTCTTCTCGTTATGATATAACCTCCATGAAGGCAAGGTTTTTGTTTTGATGCCTGTTTTTTGTTTGAGTTTTTTGAGAGGTCATTTCTTTTCCATATCTGATTCCCCGGCACTTAAAATAATACCTGGGATATAGTAAATACTCGGTGTTTGTGGAACGCGTGAAAGATCACCGCAGATCATCACATGAAGTTCACGAACGAAATAACTGAGGTCATAGATGATAAATAATTTGCCAAACAGCTCCTAGAGCCAGAGCTGGATCCATGTCTGTGTAGCACAGCCCAAGCTTCTCTCCATGACTACACTCCCTTGGCCCCTCGTGTCTCTCTGCCACGTCATGTGTGTCTCTTCCTTGTCTTTTCCAATTCTCTATTTCTTTTCTTTACCTTCCTACTTCCATATCTCTCTTCCCCTTTCAGCTTTTTAACCCCTGAATTCTACTCCTCCTGACTTCCTCTGTTTGAACCCCTTTCCCCCTCTACCTCTCTATTCAAAGAGGTTCCAAAATATGATTCCGTAGGATAGATCAAGAGCAATTCATGCTGATGAATTAGTCCCCACTAAATACAAGTACAAAAGACAGGTTTCTTTCTTCTTCTTTTTTTTTTTTTTTAGATTGTATTTATTTATTTGACAGAAAGAGAGAGAGAGCACCAGCAAGGGGAGCAGCAGGCAGAGGGAGAGGGAGAAGCAGGCTCAACAAGCAGGGAGCCCAATGTGAGGTTGGATCCCAGGATCCCGAGACCAGGACCTGGGCTGAAGGCAGACGTTTAACTGACGGAGCCACCCAGGCGCCCCCCAAAAGACAGGTTTCTACGTCATTTTTACAAGGTTTTTTAACAGAATAATAACCATTGTTTAAATGTACCCAATGTTTGGGGCACCTGGGTGGCTCAGTGGGTTAAAGCCTCTGCCTTCAGCTCAGGTCATGGTCCCAGGGTCCTGGGGTGAGCCCGGCATTGGGCTCTCTGCTCAGCGGGGAGCCTGCTTCCTCCTCTCTGCCTGCCTCTCTGCCTACTTGTGATCTCTCTCTCTCTCTCTCTCTCTCTGTTAAATAAATAAATAAAATCTTGAAAAAAATGTACCCACTGTTTGATTTGATCGCTGTCCCAACATAGATTTAACATCTCCCCTGATGTTGGACATCTAGATTGTTTCCAAACTTTTGTGGATAAAAGAAATGTTATAATAGAGTTCTTTTGCATATAGATTTTCTTTTTACTTTTTACCCATGTATCCATTTTATTTTATTTTTTTTTAAGATTTTATTTATTTATGTGACAGACAGAAATCACAAGTAAGCAGAGAGAGAGGAGGAAGCAGGCTCCCTGCTGAGCAGAGAGCCCGATGCGGGGCTCAATCCCAGGACCCTGAGATCATGACCTGAGCCGAAGGCAGAGGCTTAACCCACTGAGCCACCCAGGCGCCCCCATGTGTCCATTTTAAACAGATGACATAGGTCATTCATGCACAAGATTTTTTTTTTTTTTTTTTTTTTTGGTGCCGAAACCCGGGAATGAAACACGCATGTGATTTTAGAAAGACATACTGGTTGAATGAGGTCAACCTCATGGGGGTGCAAGACTGTCCTCCTTTCTATCCCACTTTTGAAACAGTGATTAGAGATCCATCCACAAGCAAAAGCATCTACATAGGTGTTGTGGGACCTAGAATAACATGTCAAGAGACTTGGGAGTAATCATCCACCTGTGCGTCTGCTAACAGGCAGACAGGTTTCAAAGAAGGCTGCAGAACCCATGGAGTCAGCAAACTTGCCCAGACCCATTTTTCCCCCTGATCGGGGGGAAAAGTCTAGGATGCTTGGACCTGGGGAGATCAGCCTGAGAGTTCAGCCTTATGTAGGGAAGATTCTAGCACCTCAATGGATCCAAAAGGATTAAAGTAGGAGTTTGGTTACAGCAGAGGCAACATTAAGAAACATTCCCAGCATTGCCCTTCCTCTCCCAAGGAAACACCCTTCCCCTCCCAAGGAAACACTGCTTGGGGCTGATCTATCAGATGGTGACAACCTCCCATGGGGCGTATAGGGGACCTGTGAGTGAGTGCCTAGCTACCCCAGTTGTGCAGGACACAGCCTCCTGTGTCCTGAAGAGAAACCCAGTTCTCTTCATCAGCATCCAGATCACAGAGATGGGACCACCATGACTTGGAGATGTACGAGGATATTGGGAAAGAGTTGGCTAGGAATTTCAAAAGATAATAAAGAGATTGTACTCAGTAGGCAGTCCATCCCTGAGCCTCTGTGAGTACCGCACCTGGAGATGTCTTTGGTGAGTCCATGGGCACCCCTAATGCCCTGGGTGCTCAACCAACACCTCCCACCACTCTGCGGCCGGCTCCTTGTATTCAGTGCTCCATCAGATGGGGAGAACAGATTAGAAAAGAGGCTTGGGGGACGCCTGGGTGGCTCAGTCAGCTAAGCATCTGCCTTCCGCTCAGATCACCATCACAGAGTCCTGGAATGGAGTCCTGCATCTGACTCATTGCTCAGCGGGGAACCTGCTTCTCCCTCTGCCTGCCATTTCCCCTGCTTGTTCTCCCTCGCTCTCTCAGAAAGAAAGAAAGAAAGAAAGAAAGAAAGAAAGAAAGAAAGAAATCAAAGCTTTGATTTAAGGGTGAAAAAGAAACCAGAAACGTGAGTTACAGCACCACCTTCTGGAAACCAAAACAGAGGTTCCCAGCAGCTAACCTAAGGAGTTGGAGGAACCAGAGAAAACACAGAAACTTAAGAATTCTGTATTAGAGCGCAAGAAAAGTGGGAAAGATTACCACTACAAAGACAGAAAAGTCCATATAATGACACCATTGAACAGAATGCACCATCCAAAGGTCATTAACAACCATTTAAGGAGATGTTTGCTACTTCAGATATGAAAGCAGCAATGCAGGACTACAAGGAACGTGAAAAAAATCAAGGAAACACGTCATCACAAAATAAAATAGTAATTCCCCAATAACCAAGCTCAAAGCCATCACATTTTGTGATCCGATAGAAGAATTCAAAATTGCTGTTTTGAAGAAAGCCAACAAATTAAAAACTCAGAAAGACAATTCAATGAAATGTCAAAAAATACATGATCAAAATCCAATTTTTACGAAGAGATAAAAACCATTAGAAAAAAAACAGATTTGAGAGCTGAGGAATTCAGTGAATGAAATAAGAAACGTCACAGAGAGCACCTGCAGTGATTAGAGCAAACAGAAGACAAAAGAAGTGAGGTAGAGGATCTGAATTTTGAAATCACCCTATTAGAGGAAAAAGAAAAAAAGAGAAAGAAAGAAAGAGAGGGAGGGAGGGAGGGAGGGAGGGAGGGGGGAAG
>ML093528.1:0-35049 GCA_003697995.1 Taxidea taxus jeffersonii
TTTTTTAAAGATTTTATTTATTAGAGAGCATGAGCAGGGAAGGGTCAGTGGGAGAGAGAGAATCTTCAAGTAGACTCCCCACTAAGGATTAAGTCCTGACATGGGGCTCGATCCAAGGACCCTAAGACCATGATCTGAGCAGAAGTCAGATGCTTAACTGACTGAGCTGTCCAGGCCCCCCACTTATTTATTTATTAATTTATTAACAATATTATGTATAATATTATACTAAATAACATTGTTATATTTATATTATATTTATGTATTATATAGAATAAATATATATCAAATACTAGTAAATAATATTTTTAATTTATTTTTTAAAAAGATGGTATTTATTTATTTATTATTTATTTGACACACAGAGAGAGAACACAAGTAGGCAGAACGGCAGGCAGAGAGAGGGAGAAGCAGGCTCTTTGCTGAGCAGGAAGCCCAATGCAGGGCTCGATCCCAGGACCTTGGGATCATGACCTGAGCCAAAGGCAGACACTTAATGACTGAGCCACCCAAGTGCCTCCCCCCTTTTATTTATTTTTGAAAAGATTTTATTTCTAAGTAATCTACACACAACATAGGGCTTGAACTCACAACCATGAGTTCTACCAACTGAGCCAGGCAGTCCGAGTTTCAGTTTATTAAGCTAATTACCCCTTTAGTTTCTAATAGGCAGTACTTTTCATTCATTTCAGTTTGGATTCTATTCCTCTTCCTCCTCTAAAACAAGTCTTTTTAATTAAAAGGAGTCCTTTATCTTCCAGTTAAAATTTTGACTTATATTTTTTTGCAGACTTCCCAGGAATAAGGGATACATATGGTTAATATTTAAACTTTAATTGCCAATCCTGGAATAGGTATAGTATGAATGCTTATAAGAAATAAGTTCTGGGGGACGCCTGGGTGGCTCAGTTGGTTAAGCAGCTGCCTTCGGCTCAGGTCATGATCCCAGCGTCCTGGGATCGAGTCCCACATCGGGCTCCTTGCTCAGCAGGGAGCCTGCTTCTCCCTCTGCCTCTGCCTGCCACTTCTGCCTCCTGTTTTTGCCCCCGCTTTCTCTGACAAAAAAAAAAAAAAAAAAAAAGAAATAAGTTCTGGGTGCCTGGCTGGCTAAGTCGGTACAGTATGTGACCCTTGATCTTGGGGTTGTGAGTTTTAGCTCCACCTTGAGTATAGAGATGACTTAAAACATCAAATAAAACTAGGGAAAAAAAGAAGATCTGGATAATGGACCTTATTCCTTTTTTTGTTTAAATTTTTAATTTTAGTTTTTAAAATATTTTTTATTTTTAACTTCTTAACTTTATTTTAGGGAGAGAGTGTGCACCAGAGAGGGTGCATGTGTCGGGAGGGGCAGAGGTGGAGGGAGAGTGAATCTCAAGCAGATTCCCTGCTGAACATGGAGCCTGACTTGGTCCTTGATCCCATGACCCTGATAACATGACCCAAGCAGAAATCAAGAGTCAGTTGCTTAACTGACTGAGCCACCTGGGCACCCCAAGATTTTTTATTTTATTTAATTATCATTTTTATTTAAATTCAGTTAGTTTTTTAAAAAAGATTTTTATTTATTTATTTGACTGAGACAGACAGTGAGAGAGGGAACACAAGCAGGGGGAGTGGGAGAGGGGGAAGCAGGCTTCCCACTGAACAGGGAGCCCCATATGGGGCTCAATCGTAGGACCCTGGGATCATGACCTGAGCCGAAGGCAGATGCTTAATGACTGAGCCACCCAGATGCTCCTAAAGTCAGTTAATTAACATAGTGTATTATTGGTTTCACAGGTAGAGTTTAGTGATTCATCAGTTGTGTATAATACCCAGTGCTCATTACATCAAGTGCCCTCCTTAATGTCCATCACCCAGTTACCCCTTTCCCCCCCCTCCCCTCCCCTGTAGCAGCCTTGAGTTTGTATCCTATAGTTAAGGGTCTCTTATGGTTTGTCCCCCTCTCTGGTTTTGTCTTATTTTATTTTGCCCTCCCTTCCCCTATTATCATCTTTTTTTTTTCCTTAAATTCCACATCTAAGCAAAATCATGTGATAATTGTCTTTCTCTGATTGACTTATTTTGCTTAGCATAATACCCTCTAGTTCTATCTATGACATTACAAATGGTAAGGTTTTTTTTTTGATGGCTGAGGAATATTTCATTTTGTGTATGTGTGTGTATCCATACACATATATACCACATCTTCTTTATCCATTCATCTGTCAACTGACATCTGGGGTTCTTTCTATAGTTTGGCTATGGTGGACATTGCTGCTGTAAACATTGGGGTGCAGGTGTCCCTTCTGATCACTGTGTTTGTATCCTTTAGGTAAATACTTAGTGCAATTGCTGGATTATAGGGTAGCTCTATTTTTAACTTTTTCAAGATTTTTATTTTTAAACTCTATACCCATGGTGGGGCTCCAACTCACAACGCAAGATCAAGAGTCACATGCTCTACCTACTGAGCAGGTTGAGCGTCAGAGTCTTGTTTTTGTCTTGCGTCATGATTTCAGGGTCATGAGATGGAGCCCTGTCTGGCTCTGTGCTCAGTGCGGCTTCTCTGTCCCTCTTCTCCTGTTCATATGTATGTGCATGTTCTCTCTCTCTAAAATAGATAAAATCTTTTTTAAAAAAGTCTAAAAAAATAGAATGGAGTTGGCAAACTGTGGCCCAGTGTACTAGATCATTCAGCTGCTTGTTTTTAACATGTTTGTTTACATGTTGTGTGTCTCCTTTCAAGATACTATTGCACAGCTATCCAGGTGGTGGAAAGACAATCTATGGCCTTCTAAACCTAAAGTATTTACTTTCTGGCCAATTAACGAAAAATTTGCTGACCAGATCTTGTACAGTTAAACATTTTACATTAGAAGACTTATTTGGACCACCTGTAGTTTCTGAAAACATTTTTCCTTTCTGAATTTAACTTTAGATTACTTTCCTGGTAGTACATACTGTATATGAAATGCCAGTATGTCAGTCAAGCTCCAGTCAGGGAGTTGAAAGGGAATTTATTAATGGAACTACGTATACAAATGTTGGTGGTAAAGAACAAGTGGAACATAGACAATACCCAGAGATGATGATGGTGACAGCTATGATAACTGAGGAACAGCCCGTCTCTCCAAAGGCTAGGGAAATAAAGGAAAAAGGGTTGTCAGAATCTAAGAATCACTTTTAATCACTTGGAGGTGGGCCCTGTGAAGAAGCTAGGACTTAAAGGAAGGAATGCTGTCTGGCTACTACTGGTACCTCTGAGAGGAGTACCATGAGATTGGTTTTTGGATGCTGCCACTTGGAATCTGCTGTTGCTGAGTGATGCTTTCATATACAGAAAGTGAACACATCTTTGGTCTCCTCTTGCCTTCTAGTCTTCTAGTGCTGTGTAGACAGACAGTGGAGGAGCATCTTAATAAGAAGCCAGATGGAAATGAAAAATGTAGTTTGCAGAGTTCCAGCCCCAGCATCACAAAGCTTAGAACAGAAGGGGGGATTTGAAGTAGAGAGACAGCACTAGAATAACTGGGAGGAAAGTGTCTTCTCTCTCGCTCCCCCAATACATCTGTTAAAAAATCTGAAATATTTGCATTTAGTCTAGACTTCTTTTTTTTTAAAGTATTGGCTTTAATATTGATTTAGTATTACTTATTCCTAATATTAAAAAAGTGTTTTTTCTACTTTATTTCAGTATCAGATATAGAAGGTGGTGATGGACTGCAGCTCAGAAAGGAACATACTCTCAAAATATTTGCTTATATCAATTCCTGGACACAGAGGTATGCATCTTTAAGTACTTTAAAGACTAACTTTTTGAGTTGTACTTTAAATTGGCATGGTTTGTCATGAAATTTCCCTTTTAGAATGTTGGGTTGTATACCTGTAGTCAATAAATGACAGTTCATCAGTATTTATTAAACCTTCCTTTCTTAATCATGAGGCTACTCATGGTTTTGTTTTTTAAAACAGAATAAAAGTTTCTTTAACTCTTATTATTTAGAAATAGGGGCATGAATGAAATTCTAAAAATTATTTTGAGAGATTGAAGAATTTTTAATGGCATAACTAGAGACATTTAACAAACTTAATCCATTAAAAAATCCGTTTTGTGGTAATGGACACTTTGACCCTTCTGGAAGCCAATTGTTATTCCATTTGCATAATATATAGGTGTATTAGACCAGTTTTTAAGAAATACATATATTGTGGGGTGCTTGGGTGTCTCTGTTGTTAAATGTCTGCCTTGGGCTCAGGTCATGATCCTGCCAGGGTCCTCGGATCAAGCCTGTTTCCTGCTCCCTGCTCAGCGGGAAGCCTGCTTCTCCCTCTCCCACTCCCCCTGCTTGTGGTCCCTCTCTCACTGTGTCTGTCCCTCTCAAATAAATAAAATCTAAAAAAAAAAAAAAAAGGAAATACATATGTTGAGAATATAAAGAATAAAACTTGAGGAAACACGGTAATTAATATAATCAGAATTTGCAAGTTCCTCTTACCTTAACATGATTTTAGCTGGGCCTAGCTAAATACTCTCTTTTGCTTGTGTGCCTATCTCGTTTATTAGTCTTCTAAAATTTTTATGGGTAAAGGATGTTTGAAGCTTTGTGTGCAATGATTAGTGAACATGTTAAGTGCAGCTAAAATAAATGTCCCGAGGCCCACAGTCTAGCTGATCATAGAGTTTATCTTCAAATCTCATTTGTTCTACAGTGATATCCCTTTTCCTTATGTTTTTCTCCTCCTTTGTTGATAAAGTTGGTACACATATTTGTTCTACAAAAGATTGTACATTTTTTACATGCTATCATTATTGGCATCTCTTTTCTAAGTCTCAGCCAGCTGAATTACTTTTAGCTAAGTTTAGAAATGAGAGCTGTTCCTCTGTTCCTTTCATTATGGGTAGAGTAGGTGATTGGATATTTCATAATACTAATGTTAATGATTTAAAATTAGCATCAGGGATGCCTGGGTGGCTCAGTCATTTGAGCACCTACCTTCAGCTCAGGTCGCAATCCCAGGACCCTGGGATCAAGTCCCACTTTGGGCTCCCTGCTCAGGGGGGAGCCTGCTTCTCCCTCTGCCTATGCTTGCTTGCTGGCTCTCTCTCACAAATAAAATCTTTAAAAAAAAAAATTAAAGTAAAATTAACATCAGTATCCAAAGGATTTGCTGAGAAATGTTGCATTTGAGTCATAATTTTGGATTTATTTACTGTAGCTAGATAGCAACATGTTATGCCACTAAATAAAATGAAATCTAGGGAAATGATGCAATGTTTTTAATGTCTCACCCCCTAGTTATTGGTTGGTGCTGGGTAGGGATTCCATGTTCCCATTCCTAGTCTACTTTCATCATTGATACATACTCTTAATCCTTGTATCAGGAATTTTTAACCTGGATGGTAGTGAAATTACAAAGTAAATATTGATACTGTTTTAGGCCTAATTTGTAGGTTTCATCAGAATGTCAAAGAATGCCCCCAAAATAGGAGATCCTCTTAATTTTATCTACTGTTGCTGTAGAGTATAGTGGTTCAGTATGGCTGTCGAGCCAGAGTGATGTGGCTTTGAGTCCTGCTTCATTACCTTTTAGATAATTATGACAGACTAGTTAGCTTCTAAGTTCTTACTTCATTTGTGAAATGAGAATAATAATAACGTTACTACTATTTTAGATTGTGAAGAGACCAAGTGCTTACTTGGCACAGTACCTGACAGAAGGTCTTAATAAACACCTGTTTTAATTAAAATTGTTGAAATTTATTTTGGAAAATGATTTACATGTTGAAGGTTATGTAAGCTAAAGTATGAAAAGCTGAACTGAAACATAATTTGTAACCTTTATCATTTTATTCACATGGCAGTAAGTATGAGCAGTATTTTTTTTTAAGATTTTATTTATTTATTTGACAGACAGAAATCACAAGTAGGCAGAGAGGCAGGCAGAGAGGGAGGGCAAAGCAGGCTCCCTGCTGAACAGAGAGCCCAATGTGGGGCTCGATCCCAGGTTCCTGAGATCATGACCCTGAGCCGAAGGCAGAGTCTTTAAACCCACTGAGCCACCCTGGTGCCCCAGCATGAGCAATTTTTAGCTGGTAGTAAAAAAGCACCCAAAAGTAAAATGTTACACTCTTCATTGTTCATGCTGAAGACAAGGGACAATAAAATATCCAGGTGGATCACAGTGTTTTGTGATTTAAAAAAATGTTGTCTAGGGGTGCCTGGGTCGCTCAATTGGTTAAGCATCTGCCTTTGGCTGGGGTTATAATCCCAGTGTCCTGGGATCGAGCCCTGCATTAGGCTCCCTCCTCCTCGGGGAGCCTGCTTATCTCTCTCCCTCTGCCTGCCACTCCCCCTGATTGTGCGTCTTTAAAATATATACATATTTTTTTCCCTTTGCTTATTTTCCTCTCCCCTCATGTCTCCGACCTCCCTCAGTTTCTTTCTTGGGCATCAGAAAATACTGTTACCTAGATTAAGATGGTAGCTTTTGTAGGTGATAACCAGCAACTAATAAGGCATGGTTAATCTTCAAAAGAGATTAACTTAGGGCCCATGACTATGGAAGTCCATAAATATATCTTAGCACACTGATGAACCCATGACATTTTTTTTTTTTAAAGATTTTATTTATTTATTTGGCAGAGAGATCACAAGTAGGCAGAGAGGCAGGCAGAGAGATAGAGAGGAGGAAGCAGGCTACCCGCTGAGCAGAGAGCCCGATGCAGGGCTTGATCTCAGGACCCTGGGATCATGACCTGAGCCAAAAGCAGAGGCTTTAACCCACTGAGCCACCCAGGTGCCCCAACCCATGACATTTCATACAAAATGTTCTTAACGGTTTTCTGGGAGAAAAATGTTAGTAGTTTTCATTAGCTTATTAGTGGTTAAGAATCCTTATTCTAATATATTGACTAAAAGATATGTAAAAGAGCATACTCACTTAAAATAGTATATTGATAATTTTTATAAGCAACTGTATTCATACTTTTTATTATTTTCCTATTTATGTACTCACTGTAAAAATATTTGAGAAAATAAAGAGAATTGAAGTTTATTTATTTATTTATTTTTTAAAAAGATTTTATTATTTATATTGACAGAAGACAGCAAGAGAGGGAACACAAGCAGAGTGGGAGAGCCCTAGGCCCGATCGTAGGACCCAAGACTCTGGGATCATGACCTGAGCCAAAGGCAGCTGCCTAACAACTGGGCCACCCACGCACCCTGAGAATCAAAGTTAAGAAAGAAAAAAAAAAAAGACCGGGGCGCCTGGGTGGCTCAGTGGGTTAAAGCCTCTGCCTTTGGCTCAGGTCATGATCCCAGGGTCCTGGGATCGAGCCCCGCGTCAGGCTCTCTGCATGGCAGGGAGCCTGCTTCCCTTCCTCTCTCTCTCTGCCTGCCTCTCTGCCTACTTGTGATCTCTGTCAAATAAATAATAAATAAAAAATCTTAAAAAAAATTTTTTTTGCAAAAATGTGAGCTTCCTACATCTGTGTTTTATAATCTGATTTTTCATACATAGTCAAGTATAATTAATCTCTTTATGTCATCAAATCTCATTTTTAATTGCTGTCTAACAGTCATAGAGCTGCTGTTCCTTTGTTCTGTCTGTAAGCTCAGGAACATTAATATATGTTTATTTAAAAGGTTATCATTTTATTAATATTGCAGTTGGGACTGGGATGGGAGGAAAACTAATTCAAAGTGGGGAGAGAAAATTAAGAGAATAAATGGAAGAATACAGGTTAATAAAAGAGCAAGCATATAAAGGTCTGAAAGTAATATGGATGATAAAAGCATTGAATAACTTTGTTTGTTTTGGACTTGTTAAATCTTACCACAAAACAGGCTTAGGTTTCTGTCTTGTAAATTCCTCTTTTCTTACCAGGTATTTAAGGCCTTTGGTTGTCTTCTGCCATTCTGCGTTTTAGTTTTATTTCATGATTTGTCTTCTAAAAGAATTCTGGGTGATAGCAAGGGGTGAGGTTCTGTCAGCTTTTTGTATTTTCAGCCTAAAATTTTATCTTTGATAACCCGTCATTTGTGGCTGATAAATGTTCAAGGCTATTGCTTTAAATTTTATATATATATATTTATATCATTTACAAAAATACATATGTATTTTTTTTTAAAGATTTTATTTATTTATTTTCACAGAGAGAGAGGGAACACAAGCAGGTGGAGTGAGAGAGGAAGAACAGGCTTCCTCTGGAGCAGGGAGCCCCATGTGGGGCTCGATTCCTGCCTGAGCCGAAGTCAAACACTTAATGACTGAGCCACCCGGGCGCCCCAAACTTATATATTTTTAAGTTAACTCTACATCCGATGTGGGGCTTGAACTCATGATCCCAAGTTAAAAGAGTAATATACTTGGGGCGCCTGGGTGGCTCAGTGGGTTAAAGCCTCTGCCTTTGGCTCGGGTCATGATCTCAGGGTCCTGGGATGGTCCTGGGATGGAACCCCACATTGGGCTCTCTGCTCAGCAGGGAGCCTGCTTCCTCCTCTCTCTCTGCCTGCCTCTCTGCCTGCTTGTGGTCTCTGTCAAATAAGTAAATAAAATATTTAAAAAAAAAGAGTAACATACTTTGTTGACTGAGACAACCAGGTGCCTCAGTAAACTTTATTTTTATGAACAGTTTTAGTTGCTGTTGCTTTTGAATAGATTATGTTCTATACTCTTTAAGGCTCTGGCTTTTATTCTGGCATTAAGAAATTTGGGGAGGGACGCCTGGGTGGCTCGGTTGGTTGAGCAGCTGCCTTTGGCTCAGGGCATGATCCCAGCGTCCTGGGATCGAGTCCCACATCGGGCTCCTTGCTCAGCGGGGAGCCTGCTTCTCCCTCTGCCTCTGCCTGCCTCTCTGTCTGCCTATGCTCTCTCTCTAAAACAAATAGATAAATGGAATCTTTAAAAAATATATATATATATAAAAAAAAAGAAATTTGGGGATATTGATAAATTCAATGAGGTATTGATATTGACCACTATTTAAAGTAGTGCTTTTCATGAATCAGTTCATAAATAAAAACTTTTGCTAAGGTTAAATAATTATTATTATTTAATAATATATTATTTATATTTAATAATTATACTATTTAATTTAATAATTATATTATTTAATAATATGTTTAATAATATGTTTAATTATTAGAAAATTAAATAAGGTTAGTTCAGCATCTCTTATGGTTTGCCTCCCCTCTGTACTTTCATCTTTATAACGGTTCTTTCAAGTGTTACATAGTACCAGGCCAGGAAGAAGTTAGATCCATTGGAATATGTGTTGTTTGTTGGAATTACAGATTCAAAGTTAAAAAATAATTTGTAGATTCTCATGAATGTTCAGTTAAAAATTTTTTTATAAATTGGAGCTATGTATTTTATGCTGGGCATTTAGAAATTTTATATATTTTTTTTCAATTTTTATTTCATTCCAGTATGGTTAATCTACAGTGTTAGTTTCAAGTGTACAAAATAGTGACTCAGCATTGCTGTATATTAGTGCTCATTAAGATGAGTACATTCTTAATCCCCTTCACCTATTTCACCCATCCCTTCACCCACATCCTCTATGGTAACCATAGAGTTCTTTATAGTTAAGAATCCAGTTCTTTATAGTTAAGAATCAGTGTTTTGGTTTCCTTTTTTGTTTTTCTCTTTGTTCATTCGTTGTGTTTCTCCCACATATGAGTAGGATCATATGGTATTAGTCTTTCTCTTACTGATTTATTTCGCTTAGCATTATGCTCTCTGGATCCATCCATGTCTTTGCAAATGGCAAGACTTCATTCTTTTTTTTATTCTTTATTTAAATTCAATTCAGTTAACATACACTACATTATTAGTTACCAGGGTAGAGTTTAGTGATTCATTGGTTGTATATAACACCCAGTGTCCTCCTTAATGCCCATCACTGAATTACCCCTTACCCTGACCTGCCTCCCCTCCAGCAGTCCTCACTGTGTTTCCTAGAGTTCAGCATCTCTTATGGTTTGCCTCCCCTCTCTACTTTGATCTTTATTTTTTCCTTCTCTTCCCATATGTTCATCTGCTTTGTTTCTTAAATTCCACAAATGAATGAAACCATATCATATTTGTCTTTTTCTGACAGATCTATTTCCCTTAGCATAGTACCTTCTGGCTCCATCCTGTTTCTTTTTCTTGTGGTTGAGTAATATCCTGTTGTGCGTATATATGTGGTACATCTTCATCCATTCAAGTATCAATACACTTGGGCTGCTTCCATAGCTTGGCTGTTGTAAATAATACTGCAGTAAACATAGGAGTGCATATAACCTTTCAGATTAGTGCTTTTGTATTTTTAGAGTATATACCCAGTAGTGTGATTATTGTATCATGGGGTAGTTCTATTTTTAATTTGTGCAGGAACTTCTGTAATGTTTTCCACATTGGCTGCACCAGCTTCTGTTCCCACCAAAAGAGGGTTTCTTTTTCTCCACATCCTCGCCAGCAGTTGTTTCTTGTGTTTTTGATTTTGGCCATTCTGACAGGTGTGAAGTGATACCTCATTGTGGTTTTGATTTGCCTTTTGTTGATAGTGAGTGATGTTGAGCATTTTCTCATGTGTCTGTTGGTCATCTGTATGTCTTCTTTGGAGAAATGTCTGTTCATATCTTCTGCCCATTTTTAATTGGGTTATTTTTTTGTGTATGTGCGTTGAATTGTATTAAGTTATTTATATAGTTTGGATACTGACCCTTTATCATGTATGTCATTTGCAAGCATCTTCTCCCATTCAGTAGGTTGCCTTTTTTTAGTTTTATTGGCTGTTTCCTTTGCTGTGCAGAGATTTTTTATTTTGATATAGTCCCGATAGTTTATTTTGCCTTGGTTCCTTTGCCTCAGAAGATACATCTAGAAAAATGTTGCTATGGCTGATGTCAGAGAAATAACTGCCTGTGCACTTTTCTAGGATTTTTATGGTTTTCAGGTCTTACATTTAGGTCCTTAATCCACTTTGAGTTTAATTTTGTGTGGTGTAGGTGATAGGAGAGTAGTCCAGTTTAATTGTTTTGCATGCAGCTGTCCATTTTTCAAGATGCTTTGGCTATTCGAGGTCTTCTGTGATTCCATACAAATTTTAGGATTGTTTATTCTAGATTTGTGAAAAGTGCTGTTGGTATTTGTATAGGGATTGCATTAAATCTGTAGATTGCTCTGGGTAGTATGGACATTTTAACAATATTTGTTCTTCAAACTCATGACTGTGGAATGTCTTTCTATGTCTTTGCATTGTCTTGAATTTCTTTGACCAGTGTTTTATAGTTTTCAGAGTATAGCTCTTTTATCTCCTTGATTAAGTGTATTCCTAGGATTTTTATAGTTTCAGGTCTCACATTTAGATCTTTAATCTGTTTTGAGTTTAATTTTGTATATGCTGTGAGAAAGTGGTCCAATATCATTTTTTTTGCATACTGCTGTCCATTTTCCAATACCATTTGTGGAAGAGACTGTCTTTTTCCCATTGTATCTTCATTATTTCTTTGTGAAAGATTAATTAGCCATGTAATTGTGGGTTTATTTCTGGGCTTTCTGTTCTATTCCATTGATTTATGTTTGTTTTTGTGCTAATACTTTACTGTTTCTTTTTTCTTAAAATTTTATTTATTTTTTTAAGACTTTTTTTTTTTTTAAGATTTTATTTATTTATTTGATAGAGATCACAAGTAGGCAGAGAGGCAGGCAGAGAGAGAGGAGGAAGCAGGCTCCCCGCAGAGCAGAGTGCCCGATGTGGAGCTCGATCCCAGGACTCTGGGATCATGACCTGAGCTGAAGGCAGAGGCTTTAACCCACTGAGCCACCCAGGCACCCCAGTACTTTACTGTTTCGATTACTGCTGCTTTGTAATACAACTTGAAGTCTAGAATTGTGATACCTCCAGATATATTTTTCTGTTTCAAGATTGATTTGTGTAGTTGTGGTCTTCTGGGGTTCCATACAAATTTTAGGGTTGTTTGTTCTAGTTCTGTAAAAAATGGTGTTGGCATTTGAATAGGGATTGCATTACATCTGTAGATTGCTTTGGGGGTAGTGTGGATTATTTACAACATTTGTTCTTTGGACCCATGAGCATGGAATGTCTTTACATTTCTTTGTGTTGTCTTGAATTTCTTTCATTAGTGTTTTATAGTT
The DNA here is from genome assembly GCA_003697995.1 of Taxidea taxus jeffersonii. NCBI lineage: Eukaryota > Metazoa > Chordata > Mammalia > Carnivora > Mustelidae > Taxidea > Taxidea taxus. Next base: position 12,136 of record ML093528.1, read on the forward strand.
TTCAGGGTATAGGTCTTTCACCTCTTTGGCTAAGTGTATTCCTAGGTATTTTATTATTTTTGGTGCAATTGTTAATGAGATTGTTCTTAATTTCTCTTTCTGCTGCTTCATTATTAGTGTATAGAAATGCAGTAGATTTCTGTACATTGATTTTGTATCTTATGATTTTATGGGCTTCATTCTTCAGTTCTAGTATTTTGGTGGAGTCTTTAGGGTACTGTATATATAGTATGTCATCTGCAAATAGTGAAAATTTTATTTCCTTCTTACCAATTTGAACATCCCCCCTCCCCCCCCCCCTGCTCTGCCTCACCCCATTTTTTTCTTGTCTGACTGCTGTGGCTAGGATTTCTACTGTTATGTTGAATGAAAGTGGTGAGGGTGGACATCCTTATCTTGTTCCTGACTTTAGGGGGAAAGCTTTCAGTTTTTCACCACTGAGTATGATGTTAGCTGTGGTTTTTTTCATATTAAGGCCTTCATTATGATGAGGTATGTGCTGTCTAAACCTACTAGCATATTCTTAAATGTAAGCATTCTCTATTTAAGCAGCATATAACTCTACTTGGTGAGAAGGTCTTACCAGGTTGCTAGAAGGGGTAGGAAAAAATAGGATAAGCTTAGATAGTGGAAGGGTATGTCTGAGATTAGCTTATAAATAGACATAATGTGTACAGAGTTTAAAAAGTAAACAGAAAAAGTCCTGTAATAAAGTTCATTGCGGGGACGCCTGGGTGGCTCAGTGGGTTAAAGCCTCTGCCTTCGGCTCGGGTCATGATCCCAGGGTCCTGGGATCAAGCCCCGCATCGGGCTCTCTGCTCGGTAGGGAGCCTGCTTCCCCCTCTCTCTCCCTCTGCCTGCCTCTCTGCCTACTTGTGATCTCTGTCTGTCAAATAAATAAATAAAATCTTAAAAGAAAGTTCATTGTCCCTATCTCCTCAACTCTGCTTTTGCTTTCAGATATTGGCTTTGATATTAACCTCTATATCTTGAAGTAATGTTATTATACTGCCGTTACTTCATGCACCAATTTTTTTTTTAAAGATTTTATTTATTTATTTGACAGAGAGTAGGCAGAGGCAGGCAGAGAGAGAGGGGGAAGCAGGCTCCCTGCCGAGCAGAGAGCCCGATGTGGGGCTCAATCCTAAGACCCTGGGATTATGACCTGAGCCGAAGGCAGAGGCTTTAACCCACTGAGGTACCCAGGCGCCCCCATGCATCAATTTTAAGTAAACTCTATAAACTTTGTTTTCTGATATATAAAGACTACTCTCTTAAAACTTCTCTTTTCTCTCAGGGCAATTCTAAAAATAACAGTTCTGGTCAGTGGTGAGCCAGAAAAGGTTCTATGGCTCATTTTATATTTTATAAGAAATAAATTCTTTTTTTAAAAAATATTTTATTTATTTATTTGACAGAGAGAGAGTTCACAAGTAGGCAGAGAGCTAGGCAGAAAGAGAGGGGAAGCAGGCTCCCTGCCAAGCAGAGAGCCCGATGCGGGGCTCGATCCCAGGTCCCTGAGATCATGACCTGAGCCGAGGGCAGAGGCTTAACCCACTGAGCCACCCAGGTGCCCCTATAAGAAATAAATTCTTGTTTATCTTTTGTTATCTTTTTCTTTCCAAGAGTTTACTGGCTGGTTTTTAGTAATTTTTGAGTTGTGGATCACTAATTGTTTTCAGACTCTTCAACCCTTCTTAGTAATAGTTTTTACTTTTTTTTTTTTTTTAATTTTTATTTATTTATTTGTTAGAGAGAGCGAGCACAGGCAGACAGAGTGGCAGGCAGAGGCAGAGGGAGAAGCAGGCTCCCTGCCGAGCAAGGAGCCCGATGTGGGACTCGATCCCAGGACGCTGGGATCATGACCTGAGCCGGAGGCAGCCGCTTAACCAACTGAGCCACCCAGGCGTCCCAGTTTTTACATTTTTTATGCATCATTATATGATCTCTTATTTCCTTTCCTTTACCCTCTCCTGAATTTCCTTGGGCCTTTATCTTCCTACTCCATTTGTTGGTTTCTTATTAGCGCTACTAAATAGCTATCTTCTCTTCAGATCATCCTTGAAATTTCTTTTGCTTTTCTGTTTTGGATCTCAGAGGTCCTGGATTCCATGTTGACTTCTTTATTGATTTACTATTTTTGCTTTGTCAGAATGACATCTTTTCAGAGAATGGGTGTATAAGAGACCAGTGTTTTTTTAGATCTTTCAGGCCTAAAAGTTTCTCTTCTGCCCTTAATCTTATTGAAGACTTCTGGATACAGAATTCTAGGTAGAGACTGATTTTCTTTCAGAAATTTAAAAGTCTTGCTTCCTTGTGTTTTACCTCCTGATGTGGCTTTGAGGATTTTAAATTTGTTTGTTTGTTTGTTTGTTTAGATTTATTTATTTTTTATTATAGAGAGAGAACATGAGCTTCCTCAGAGGGGGAGGGAGAGAGAATCTGAAGCAGACTCCCTGCTGAACATAGAGCCATTGTGGGGCTCAATCTTATGACTCTGAGATCATGTCCTGAGTTAAAAATCCAGGGTCAGACGCTTAACCTACTGAACCGCCCAGGCGCCCCTTATTTTTATTTATGTATTTATTTTTTGAAAGTAAGCTTTACGTCCCACCGTGGTTCTTGAACTTAGGACCCTGAGATCAGGACTTGCATGTTCTGCAGACTGAGTGAGCCATCCAGCCGCTCCCCTTCCCCCAAGTATTGCTTTGGAGAAGTATTAGCTGTTTTTATTCCTGAGCTTTTCCTGGTCACTCTTCCTACTCTCCATGAAAGCTTTTAGGATGTTTATTCTCCCCTTCAGCTTCAGTAATTTCATGATAGATGTTTTGGTGGACTTTTCAGATACAAAATTTTTAATTTCATCATTTCCTCACCTTGATATTTTCTACTCGACCTTCTTAGATGTATTATTAGTCAGATAACTCTATCTCCTTGATTGATGATATACTTTTCTTTTTCTCCCCATTGTCTTTTTTTTAATCTATTCTACTTTCCAGTACATTTTTTCACTTTTGACCTTCTGTTGAATCTTACAAATTAATATACTTTTATTTTTTTAAGTTTTATTTATGTAAGTCATCTCTATACTCCATGTGGAGCTCGAACTCCCCACCCTGAGACCAAGAGTTGTGTGTCTTCTGACTGTCAAATTGCCATAATTCTAGTTTTTTTTTTTTTAAGATTTTATTTATTTATTTGACAGAGAGAGAGAGAGAGTACAAGATAGGGAGTAGCAGGCAGAAGGAGAGGGAGATGCAGGTTCCCCACAGAGCAGGGGCAGCCCGATAATGGGACTTGATCCCAGGACCCTGGGATCATGAAGGCAGTCGTTTAACTGACTGAGCCACCCAGGTGCCCTCTAGTTGGTTTTTAACTTGTGATTGATGTATATGCAAAAGCAATGTAATGTATATTTGTACACATTGAAGGACTCTATTTTGTAGTTTGAATGCATTTTTTAAAATGCTGTTCTGCTCTTGTTTCAGTAATCCAGAATCTTTTTTGACTCTAAGGATATAAATTGATTAAAACCTTTTTTCTTCCTGCATTTTATTTATTTTCTCTGAATTTCTTTTTACCATTTGTTTTGATCTGCCTTTGGCAATGCAGCCTTCCTTGCAAGTCCTACTGGTTATCCTTTCATGGTTAAGAGATGGACACTGAAAGATGGATTGGAAGTTCTGCGTGGTTAGGAGTATCTGAGGTATTGGTCTACACTGTAGAATGATAAAGTGGTGAGCTAGCTTCATTACCATGGGTAAATGGGCTTTTCTCATAGATACTTGTATTCTTTAAGAGAAATAAGTCTTTGTGCTTATCTTAGTTATCTTAGTCTGGTTGATGGGCATGGAAGGTTAGTTGGGGAGGTTCATTCAGTCATAGTATAACTTAGTTTTCTTTTCTGTCCCTGACATCTGATGTTCCTGGGTTTATCTTGTTCATTTTATGTACAAAAAACTTCTTGTTTCCCTGAGTCAATAGTAGGAATAGTATTGTGGCTGTCTGGGTTGGGAATCTACAGGTTTTAACTGTACCTTTCATACAGTCCTATTTTCTGCCTATGCTTCATCTCTGCCTTTAGATGAATCTGATGCTCTTTATTGCTGAGCCTTTTCAGTGTTCTGTAAGGTGGATATTTTTGTTGATAAATCCTTCTGTAGCCCTTCCAAATTTATTTCATTTGCTCTAAGTCACGTACTATTCCTCCCTTTTCTGTTGTCTAAAATTTGTTGCTATTTGTTATCTGTTCTTCCATTATCTCTTTCCTTACAGAGTTAAGGATCTTTTTTTCTTTTAGTGTATTTGTAGTGGATTTTTAAATAGACCAGAAATAAACTTAAGTGTAAAAATCAAGCTAGGCTTAATTGAAAGTGATGTTTATTTATTTAAAAACACTTTCTCCTCCTGCATTGTGGGTAGGGATATAGAGAGAAATGCTGTATTGAGAGTTTAGATACCTAGACTTTTCAGAATGGAGTGTCATACAATAAAATGTATAACTTACATAATTATTTAAAAATGTGTGTATTTGTATATCTTCACTTAGACTCTCAGCTCTTCTTGAATTTGTATATTTTGGATCTGTAAGGACCTAGATTCAGTTCTGTGTTAATTTCTGAATACATAACTTTTGTAATTTTTTTTTTTTAAGATTTTTATTTATTTGACACAGAGCACAAGCATGGGGAATGGCAGGCATAGAGAGAGGAAGACTCCCCATGGAGTAAGGAGCCCGATGTGGGATTCGATCCTAGGACCCTGGGATCATGACCTGAGCAGAAGGCAGATGTTTAAATGACTGAGCCACCCCTATACTTTTGGTCTTTTTAAAATTAGTTTCCTAGTCAGTTAAATGCCGCCATTGCCTGCCAATGAATTTTTTTTCCTGCCAGTGAATTTTTTTTTAAGATTTTATTTGTTTATTTGACAGAGATCACAAGTAGGCAGAGAGGCAGGCAGAGAGAGAGAGAGAGGAGGAAGCAGGCTCCCTGCTGAGCAGAGAGCCCTATGTGGGGCTCCATCCCAGGACCCTGAGATCATGACCTGAGCCGAAGGCAGAGGCTTTAACCCACTTAGCCACCCAGGCGCCCCCTGCCAGTGAATTTTTAAAGTAAATTTGGTTGGTTCTTTGACTTTCTTAATCCAAATCTGACTTCAGGGTGTTTTTTGGAAGGAACTAAGATTTGTTTTTCACTAAAGAAGGAAAGCACGGCTTGTGCTGTCCCATGCTCTATCTCCCTCTCTCCCAAACAAACAAACAAACAAACAAACAAATAAATAAATAAACATACATACATACATACATACATACACACACACACACACACACACACAAACAATAAAATAAAATCTTTAAAAAAAGATACTCGGGGTGCCTGGGTGGCTCAGTGGGTTAAAGCCTCTGCCTTTGGCTCATGTCATGATCCCAGGGTCCTGGGATCAAGCCCCTCATCGGGCTCTCTGCTCAGCAGGGAGCCTGCTTCCTCCTCTCTCTCTGCCTGCCTCTCTGCCTACTTGTGATCTCTCTCTGTCAAATAAATAAAATCTTAAAAAAAAATAAGATACTCAAGGGACTCCTGGGTGGTTCAGTTGGTTAAGCATCTGCCTTCAGCTCAGGTCATGATCCCAGAGTCCTGGGATCAAGTCGCATTTCAGGCTCCTTGCTCAGCAAGGAGTCTGCTTCTCGCTCTTCCTGTTTTACCTGCAGCTCTCTGTGCTCCTGCTCTCTCTGACAAATAAATAAATAAATAATCAATCTTTAAAAAAAAAGGCAAATCTTAAAAAAAAAAGTCCTTCACTTTGAGCTTGGTTTTTCTTGAACCTAAAGAGAAACTGTTTATAAGAAAAACTTCAGGAGTAATATGTTAATTTTTCTTCTTGTAGAAATTGTGGTAATGCAGAACTTTAAAAGTGGAAGAGTTCTCAGAGGTAAAATTCATTTTGTCACTGAGAATACAGGCCTGTATTATTTATCTATTTCTGTGTAACCTATTACTCAAAAAGTAGTATCTTAAAATAGCAATAAACATTATCCTCAGAGTTTTTATGGATAGGAATTTGGTAGTGGTTTTGCTGGTTGGTTCTAGCCTGGATTCTTCAGGAGGTTGCAGTCAGGTGCCTGGTGGCTCAGTCAGTTGGGTGTCTGCCTTTGGCTCAGGTCATGATCCTGGGGACTTGGGATCGAGCCCTGCATTGGGCTCTCTGCTCAGTGGGGGGCCTTCTCCCTCTCCCTCTGCCTGCTGGTCCCCCCTGCTTGTGCTGTCTCTGTCAAATAAATAAAATCTTTAAAAAAAAAAAAAAGGGTTGCTGTCAAGTTGTTGGCCAGGTTGCAGTCATCCCAAGCCTTATGTGAGGTTTGGAAGGCCTGCTTCCAAGTTGGCTCACTTAACTTGGCTGGCAAGTTGGTGCTTATTGTTTATGGGACCAGTGCTCAGTTTTTTCACCTGTGGACTACATCATGGGCTCCTTGACTGTTTTACAACATGATAACTGGCTTCCTTCAGAGCAAGTGATCCAGAAGAGAGCAAGGCTGAGGGGCAGTGTCTCTTATGACCTAGTTTCAGATGTCACACAGTCATTTCTACCACATTCCATTCATTAGATGTTAGCCATTGAGTCTGGTCCACATTCAAGGGGGGGAAAATTGGGCTTCTCTTTCTAAAGGGAAGAATATTCAAGAATTTGTGGCTATACTTCAAATCTGCCACACTTGGAGAAATGAAATTATGTCTACATGGTCATATAGGGAGTTGGTGCTCTGTTTGGACTACAATATAGATGATTTGATTTGATAATATAACTCAGTACAAATTGTAAGTAAAAGTTTACTCTCATCCATCATTGGCTACAGTTTTTCTTTTTTTTTCCCTAAAGATTTTATTTGAGAGAGTGTGATCATGTGTGCAAGAGACCACAAGTGGGGGAGGGGAGAGGTGAAAGAGTTGAGGGGAAAGTATTGAGGGGAAGGGAGAACCAGGCTCCACTCTGATCAGGGAGCCCACCATGGGGCTTGATCCCAGACCCCCGAGATCATGACCCAAGCTGAAGGCAGACATCCAACCGACCGAGCCACCCAGGTACTCTATATGTAGTTAATCTTACAATCTGGTACTTGAGTATCATTTATTTGATTTACCCGACTCTTTTAATTATTCATGGTATTGCCAGGCATTATGCTAACTGAACATATTTAAGAGAACTAGATTTGTGTGTAATAATTACTGACTCTTACTGTATTTTTATATGTACATATATGTGTATACATACATGCATACACACGTATGCATACCCTAAAGGGTGTTGAGTGTGTGTTATTTCTGAATGCCTTTGATCAGCCATAGTGTAGGGATGTCCTTCTGAAGTTAGCCTTCAAGGAAATTATTATTATTATTGTTAAGATTTGCTTATTTACTTTAGAGAAAGAGCATGAATAAGTGGGGAGAGGGGCAGAAGGAGAGAGAATCCTGAAGTATACACTCTGCTGAGTATGGAGCCAGTTGCGGGGCTTGATCCCAGAACCCTGAGACCATGACCTGAGCTGAAATCAAGAGCCAACCACTCAACCAATGGAGCCACCCAGGCGCCCTGTCTTCAAGCAAATTATCAATGTTAAAATACAGCTTTTTTATTAGTTAACTACAAATCCCTTTTTGTAAAATAAATTAGCTTTACTAATAAGGTTTTATTTTAGCCAGTTTCCTCATATTTGATAATCATGTATTTAGTACTCAGTACTTAGAGAAGCAAAGATATATGCTACAGTTCTTTTTAAATAGTTCTTTGTGTAGAAGGGCAGATAAAATATACATATAAAATGAAAACTATAATTGTCAACCTAATATGATGACGTTTTACTACCCAAAGTACCAATTTTTGGTGGGATGCTATCTTTATAAATTACTGTTGTGCTACCATGTCAGAAAGGAGGAAGTAAAAACCAGGGCGGGGGGAGTACTTTAGTATTTGCTTATTTTTATTTTTTATATTAAAATACATAATGGCTGTCTCTCTAGAAAGCATTAATTTATTGAAAAATTTTCTTTCTCTTACAGGCAGTGTCTATGCTGCTTCAAGGAATATAAGCATTTGGAGATTTTTAACCAAGTAGTGTGTGCACTTATTAACTTAGTGATTGCCCAAGTTCAAGTACTCCGGGACCAGCTTTGTAAACATTGTACTACTATTAACATAGATTCCACGTGGCAAGATGAGACTAATCAAGTGGAAGAACCACTGAATATAGAAGGAGAGTGTAAAGAAGGAAGTACAGAAAGACAAAAATCAATAGAAAAAAAATCAAACTCTACAAGAATTTGTAATCTGACTGAAGAGGAATCTTCAAAGAGTTGTGATCCTTTTAGCTTATGGAGTACAGATGAGAAGGAAAAACTCTTACTATGTGTGGCAAAAATTTTTCAAATTCAGTTTCCCTTATATACTGCTTACAAGCATAATACTCATCCTACTATAGAGGTACGTAAACATAGATATTGTGAATGTAACACCAAGTTACCATTATGTTGACAGTTTCTCACTTAAGAGTAAATACGAAGACAGAGTTTTTGATGGAAAACTTATAAAAACCACGATGGTTAGGAAAAGTATTCCAGTTTTCTCTAAACCATTTCTGCATCAACTTGGGTTGAGCATTTGCTTAACACAGTCCTGTTAGGGAAAGATTTACACATTGAACTCATAAAAGTTAAACTGTCAGTGATCTAAACATTGTGCCAATATACATCTATGTTCTACTTACACTTTCAGAAAGTAGTAACTGAGGAAGAAGAAGATTGTGGAATTCTGAATTTCATTCTCAGAAACATTGGTAGCAGAATATGGAATTCCTTTCATTAAGAAAACTTAACAAATGAGTTCCTTTCATTAATAAAACTTAACAAATTATTCCTTATTAATTATAATAGATTTTTTTTTTAAGATATTATTTCATTTCTTGACAGAGATCACAAGTAGACAGTGAGGCAGGCAGAGGGGGGGGGGGAAGCAGGCTCCCCGCTGAGCAGAGAGCCCGTGGGGCTCAATCCCAGGACCCTGAGATCATGACCTGAGCCAAAGGCAGAGGCTTAAACCACTGAGCCACCCAGGCGCCCAACAACAGAGATTTCTTATTTCTTATGATTCTCTGAGTTATCTGGGCAATTCTTCTGTTAGTTTTATATGGCCTCATTTAGGCAATTGTATTTACTTTTAAAGTAGGAAGACTTTGAAGGTCCAGCGTGGTGTCACATGTCTGACAGTTGGTGCTAGATGTTGTCTAAGGCTCCTTGGATTTTCTCCATATGGCCTCTCATTCTCCACTAGAGTTGATTGGCTTCTTTACATAGTAGTCTTTGCATTGATCCAAGAAGATGAATGTGTAAGCTGTAAGGCCTCTTGAGGTCTAGCCTCTGAAACAAAGACACAGTATAAATTCTGCCACATTCTCTTGGTTGAAATAATTAACAAGGGCAGCCTAGATTCAAAGGGGTATGAAGTACACTTCATCTCTGGAGGGTAGGAGAGGCAGCATTTCATTTAAACTTTAACATATCTACCATATGCTTTTAAAAAAAAGTCTGCCTATTTTCTCTGGCTTATTTGTTCTATAACCTTCATACTGACTTCTTTAAACTTCTTTCTTCATCTTAAAAACAAAATAGTCCTTTACTGAAAATGCTTTCACATTGAATTGAGACCACTTAAAAACATAGCCCAGGAGGTAAGTATTTTCCTTACTGGAATTCTACATAAGAATATTTTAAGTCAGATTGTGTTCTCCCTTCTAGAATTCTTAGTCTGTGATTTTTTCTTTATAGAATCTTCTAATGAATCTTACATAGATTGAGTAAACATCCTAAAAAAAAAAAGTCAGCTCAGAATCCTTTATCAACAATCTTAACACCACGTGAATAGTGTTTGTAATGCCTTAAATTGATAATTGAAATATGCAAACAATAGATCAGTTTGGGACTCAGATATATGAAATTCATGCAAAGTTTCTTCATAAAGTTAAGTTTTTCCAGTTAAAAATCTCCTAACAGTAGAACCATGGCTATACCAAATCTGCTGTTTTCTTCCTAAAATCAGTTTGCCCACCAGTTTGCCATTTTTTAAAATCATTAGAAAAAAAATAATCTCCGAATGTATGCATAGTCACACTGCTCTACTTTCTCTTCTGAAATAAAGTGTCTCATTATTACTGCTCTTGAGGATCATTCCATGTGACTACTTGGTTGAAAGCAATAGTTTCATGTGGTCTTTAAGGTAAAATGCTAATAAAAAACAACCTTAGATATAATGTAACATAGTGTTACACAGAATTCTCTCCTTAATACAGAATTTGTGTTTCTGTAATACTCTGTTCATAATATAGCCCTTTCCTGAGTTTCTAATAAGTTAGTAATGATTTGTTACAAATACTTGAAAAATTTGTAGTTTCTATCCTAGTGGCCATGTGGCTAAATGGTAACACTCCTATTTAACTTTGATTTTAATTTGATTTTGACTTTTCTAAAGAGGCACAAACTGGCTAAGACTATTTATTTATTCTTTAAAAAGATTTTTGTTTTAGGGGCACCTGGGTGGCTCAGTTGTTAATTGGCTGCCTTTGGCTCCGGTCATAATCCCAGGGTCCTGGGATCGAGCCCCATATTGGGCTCTCTGCTCAGAGGGAAGCCTGCTTCTCCCTCTCCCTCTCGCACTCCCCCTGCTTGTTTTCCTTTTTTCACTGTGTCTCTCTGTGTCAAATAAATAAATAAAATCTTTAAAAAATTATTTATTTGTGAGAGGGAGCACAAGCAGGGGGAGTAGCAGGCAGAGGAAGAAGCAGCCTCCCCACTAAGCAAGGAGCCTCCATGTGGGACTTGATCCCAGGATTCTGGGATCATGGCTGAGCTGAAGGCAGACACTTAACTGACTGAGCCACCCAGGCATCCCTGGCTAGGACTCCTTAGAAGATGATTGAGAACTCATGTGATAATATTTAGATAGCTGTGACTTTAGAATTTAGTTTATATAAGAGGGAACTGGCTTTTTTTTTTTTCTTTTTTAAAGTTTATTTTCTTCAGTAATCTCTATATCCAATGTGGGGCTTGAACTAATGACCCCATGGTCAAGAATTGTATGTTCTACTGACTGATCCAGCCAGGTGCCCCAAGAGGGAACTGGCTTAGACAGGTTAAAAGTTTTGGTCAGGTTTGCATAGCATATTGCTGAAAGAATTGTAGAATTCAGTTCATTTTGTTATATTGCTTCTCAATCACTTAATTGCTGTAGCTATTGTATCCATTGCTAGGAGAAGATAGGAACTCAGAGCCTCTCCTCCCCATCCCTTCCTGTCTGTATCCTTCTTTGTTTTCTATCAAAGTTGATAGTATTTTAAAAGATGTAATTAGAAATAAGTATTCATTCAGGTTGAATCTTTTTTGGAGGGCAAGGAGTTACTGCCTTTTTTTTTTTTTTTTTTGCATTCTTTTCTTAGTCCTGAGTCAGTGTGTAAATCTATGATGTGCTGCCCTAGTATTTTAAGTTTTTATTCTAAGTAAAGTAAAATGAGTATAATATTGAAGAAGAGAAACCACTGCGCCTGTTAAATATGTGTGTAATATGGTTTGGAGAAACCACTGCGCTTGTTAAATGTGTATGTAATATGGTTTGGAACATAACATTCCAAATTTCTGAATCTAGTTTGGTTTTCTCTTTCCACTTTCCACTGACTGTTTTTATTTATCCTTTATTAAATTAAAGAATATTTTAAATTCACCCTTTTAATGTATACAATTTAGTAAGTTACAGTATATTCCCACAGTTCTGCAACCTATCACAGCTGTCTAATTCCTATACGGATGACTTTTTTTTTAAGATTTTATTTATTTATTTGACAGAGCGATCACAAGTAGGCAGAGAGGCAGGCAGAGAGAGAGGGGGAAGCAGCCTCCCTGCTGAGCAGAGAGCCCAATTCGGAGCTCGATCCCAGGACCCTGAGATCATGACCTGAGCCGAAGGCAGAGGCCTAACCCACTGAGCCACCGAGGTGCCCCTGGATGACTTCTTTTTAAGCAAAAATTGTATTCCTGATCCACTGGCTTTCAGTTTTTCATAGTTTGATCATGGGGCAGCATTCGTTAAATCAGATGCAGAATTACTTTCTGGATACTCATTTATTTCTTTATTTTCTCTTTTAAAGTAATAGGCAGATTTCTTTTTACTTCTGGAAATAGAATGGTATTATCTTAATTTAGTAAATGTAAGGTTTTTCTAAAAAGACAAAAACTGAACAGATAGGTTCCTTAAGGCCTGTGTAGAGTTCATCTAAAATTAGAACTTTTGAAACAAAAATGATGTTGATTAAGCTTTTAGGGAGGTATCCTAGTGTTGTTCTTACTGTTGTTACCTTACCTATAGATCTGTGTTAACTCTTTATGTACTACTTAAAATGAGACTGTAGTGATACTTTAGGATAATGTCTTCTTGTACCCAGAGTAGAAATAAAAAAATGGTAAAACAGTTCTTCTATGTAGTCAGAATAGTTGTAACCAAGTCCATGAGCAACATTTTGCACATCAGAATAGAATTTTGTTAGGGTACTTTCTAGCTGTGTCCATGATGGGCACTTAGAAATTTTGACTGGATTCTAAAATTACAGCATGGTTTACCTGGTCTGTGAATCTGTATTCAGTACCATTGGTGTTCTTACATTCTGGACTTGTTGAAGACAAAAGATTTGGTGAGAATGATTTAAAGCTTTAATTGTGGTCCTCCCAGTGAAAGCTCAGGAATAAATTTAGGTTTAGTACATTGGATTTAACACATGTTTTGACCAGTATTTTTGACAGATTTTTCATTATTTGGAAATGTGAAAGTTTTTTTTTTTTTAAGATTTGTTTTTATTTTTTTATTTATTTGACAGACAGAGATCACAAGTAGGCAGAGAGGCAGGCAGAGAGAGAGGAGGAAGCAGGCTCCCTGCTGAGCAGAGATCCCGATTCGGGGCTTGATCCCAGGACTCTGGGATCATGACCTGAGCTGAAGGCAGAGGCTTTAACCCACTGAGCCACCCAGGCGCCCCGCAAATGTGAAAGTTTTATATGATGCTCTCAATCATTTATTTTCAAGCTTTATTTCAGCAATAGGACTTAAAGCATGTAACAGTGGTGAATGACAGGTTTCTTTGGCAAAACTTTTTTCAGGTGAAAGTATCCAGCTTTCTGATTTTAAAAGTAACAGTTTCAGTGTGACTAAAAATTACAAAATATACAAATATAGACCTTGAAACCTGTCTTCTTTCTCTGTCTCAAAAAAACATAGATAAGAAATTAGTTCAGATTATTTCTGGACATATAAAAAGTAATGAAAATCAGATCGTGTTCATAAATCCTGGTTTTTAAAAATGTAAAAATTCTTTTTCTATGCCTGTACATGTGGGCTCACCTTAGCTTTTTAAAGGAATAACTTACCATAAAAACCAGTTGCTTAAAGTATATAATTTATTTTTAGTCAATGTACAGAGTTATATAACCATTACCACATTCCACTTATAGAACTATTCAGTCATCTCAAAAAGATCCTTCATGGCATTTCACCTTATTTTTGAAAGCTGCGTAAGATACTGGATGGTTATGCTGTAATTTAATTATGCATCCAGTGAATGGGTATTTGTTTCTAACTTTGAGATATTATAAATAATTTCAGGGGCATCATTAAACATTTTCCAGCACTACCTTTATTAGTTGTTGGGATAAATAACCAGAAGATGGGTCAAAGGGTCAAACCAGAATTGCTGGGTCAAAGGGAATGTGCATTTTAAATGTTGATAGGTACTGCCAAGTTGTCCTCAAACAAGGTCATTATCAGTTTCTGTTCTTACCAGCAATGGATGAATATGCTTTCAAGTAGTTTAAATCATGTGTATACAAAGCACATTGGGTACTTGGGAGTGTACACCTGGGGAATTCCAGAGCATAGTTTTAGAATCACTTAACTAAGTTATAATCTATTTTTGTAACAGTTATTCCAGTTATTTATAGAAACATTATTGTTTAAAAAGGCAAAATAATATATAGTAGATGACACAGAAAGATTTCTTTAGAGAAGGCTTAAAATATATTTTAGAACTGAACCTTACTAGTTTCATTTAGGAATAATGTTATTCATGATGAGAAACATTTGCAAAATTCATTTCAGGTTTTATAAACTCAGTCTTTAGAATATTGTATTTTTTAAATTATAGTTGACACAGAAAATTGTGTTTTTTTATAGAGATTATTATTTTGTAGAGTAACCCAATTGTGTTTACCTTTTTTTTTTTTTTTTTTTTTTTGGTAAATCAGGATATATCAACCCAAGAAAGCAACATACTAGGGGCATTCTGTGATATGAATGTAAGTATTTATGTTTTCCTTATTCTCAGGTTTATGGAAAATTTACTTTTTTGTTCATAAAGGTCTTTGAGTTTATTTTTATGTCTCATTGGTATCTTTTCCATATTGGTAATAAAAATTATTCCTGATGAGTTTTAAACAATATTTTTTTTCCTCAGGATGTAGAAGTACCATTGCATTTGCTTCGTTATGTATGTTTGTTTTGTGGGAAAAATGGCCTTTCTCTCATGAAGGATTGCTTTGAATATGGAACTCCTGAAACATTGCCATTTCTTATAGCACATGCATTTATTACAGTTGTATCTAATGTAAGTATTGTTTGGAATTGGTTTTAATCTTGGGAATAATGTCTAGGATTTTAATAACATGAATTTTGTGTCCAAAAAAGATAGGTTTTGAGTCATTTGGTGCATGTACCAGTAATTTTTTTCTGTATTGTATTTTGAGAAAATTGAGTACAGAAGTATTTTAAAAAAGGTCTTATAATAAAAATGGAATTTGTATACATTTTTTTAAATTTGTATAAGTTAATGAATTTAAGTTAAATAAGTAAATTTAGCCACTTACTACTTCTCCTTAAAATATACGATAGGTAGCTGTTCACAAAAGTCTTACCTTGATTTTAATTTTCCTTGTCTGGGAAATTTTTGGCTTTTTAGATTTTTGGTTACTTAAAAAGATGGTTGGCAAAAAAAAAAAAAAAAAAAAAAAGATGGTTGGCTTAGGGTACTACGGTAGTGTGCCTGACTTTTCTCTGTAAGACCTCATAACATTTTTCTGTATTTGTAAGGAAGATTAATGATTTTATATGTTGTGAATGTCCGTTACTGTGAAGCATAATAGATATGGAAGCAGAGATACTGGTTTTTTTTTGAGGGCTTCCCAGAGACTGAGATTTTTACGAAATGATGGTTTGTGGCAACCTGTGCTTTCCAACAGCATTTGCTCCCTTTGTGTCTGTGTCGTTTTGGTAACTCTTGAACATTTCCAACTTTTTCATTATTCTTATATCTGTTATGGCAATCAGTGATTACAGCTCATTGAAAGCTCAATGCAATGGTTAGCATTTTTAACAATAAAGAATTTTAATTCAGATTTGTACATTATTTTTAGACATGCTACTTCACACTTAATAGAGTATAGTATGGTATAAACACAACTTTTATGTGCACTAGGAAACCAAAAAATTAATTTGACTTGCTTTATTGTAATACTAGCTTTATTGTGGTGGTCCAGAACTGAACCTGCAGTATCTTTGAGGTATGACTGTAATGAAATTGAGCACTATTTCATAGGCATATTCACCATTCGGTTATTTTATGAGAAGTACCTGTTCAGGTCTTTTACCTTTTACAAAAAATAGCATTGTCTGCTTTTTCCTTACAGATGTGTACAGATTTCTTACATGTTTTATATGCAGATGTTTTGTCTGACATGCACGTATTGCTAGTATCTGCTTTCACACTGTGGTTTGCTTTTCATTCTTCTTCTGTTAAGAGCTATTATTACTCCTTAATCTTAATGATTTGTCATTTATCAGAGAAGTTTTTTGTTAAGGTTATGTTTTCATTTGTGGATGAAGTCTTTCTGATCCTAAGATCATGAAGTTATTTTCCTGTATTCTGGAAGTTTTATTGTTTCACATTTTGATTACAGCTCAGTTGGAGCTGTATGGATTTTTGTGTATGGTGTAAGTGATGGATCAAGATTAATTTTCTTTTTATTTTTTAAGATTTATTTATTTTAGAGAGAGCATGAGCAGGAGGGGCAGAAGGAGAGGGACAAAGTATCTCAAGCAGACTCGCTGCTGAGCGTGGAGCCTGATGTGGGGCTCAATCTCAAGACCCTGAGGTTACGACTTGAGTCAAAACCAAGAGTGCCACCTAGGAGTCCCTAATTTTCTTTTTCTTAGAGACAAGCATTGGTCCTAACACTTTAGCAAAGACAGTCCTTCCTTAATTTCCCAGTACCATTTTTATTATAAATTAGATGTCTTTGTATGTCCATGGGTCTGGGGTCTCTAGCATATTACATTGTCTCTTTGCCTAATGATTAGCTATTTGTACATCATAATTTTTGGAGCTTTATAGCAAGACTTGCTGTCTGGTAAAGCAAGTTCTACCTTCCTGTCATTCTTCTACTTTTTTTTTTTTTTTAAAGATTTTATTTGTTTATTTGTCAGATAGAGCGTGCAGGAGCGAGCACAGGCAGACAGAGTGGCAGGCAGAGGCAGAGGGAGAAGCAGGCTCCCTGCTGAGCAAGGAGCCCGATGTGGGACTCGATCCCAGGACGCTGGGATCATGACCTGAGCCGAAGGCAGCCGCTTAACCAACTGAGCCACCCAGGCGTCCCTCTTCTACTTTTTTTTTTAAAGATATAATTTTTTTTATAGATATAATTTTTTTAAAGATATAATTGACATAAAGTGTTATATTAGCTTGAGGTGTAGAATGTAACAAATCAATATTAGTATATGTTGTGAAATGTTTGTCACAATAAATCTAATTAATATTCATTTCCATTCATAGTTAACAAAATTCTTTTTTCTTGTCATGAGAACTTTTTTTTTTAAAGATTTTATTTATTTATTTGACAGACAGAGATCACAAGTAGTCAGAGAGGCAGGCAGAGAGAGAGGAGGAAGCAGGCCCCATGCAGAGCAAAGAGCCCGATTCGGGGCTCGATCCCCTGGGATCATGACCTGAGCTGAAGGCAGAGGCTTTAACCCACTGAGCCACCCAGGCGCCCCTGTCATGAGAACTTCTAAGGATTATTCTTAGTAACTTTCAAATATGCAATACAGTATTGCTAATTATAGGCAAGATGCTGTCTGTGCATTACCTCATCATACCCTGTCATTTTTATTTTTATTTTTATTTTTTTTAGGATTTTATTTTTTTATTTGACAGAGATTACAAGTAGGCAGAGAGGCAAGCAGGGAGAGAGTGGAGGAAGTAGGCTCCCCGCCGAGCAGGGTGCCTGATGTCGGGCTGGATCCCAGGACTCTGGAATCATGACCTGAGGCTTTAACCCACTGAGCCACCCAGGCGCCCCTACCCTGTCTTATTTATTTATTTAAGATTTTATTTATTTATTTGACAGACAGAGATCACAAGCAGAGAGGCAGGCAGAGAGAGCAGAGAGCCCGATGCGGGTCTCGATTCCAGGACCCTGGGATCATGACCTGAGCCAAAGGCAGAGGCTTTAACCCACTGAGCCACCCAGGCACCCCACCCTGTCATTTTTAAAGAGTGTTTTTTCTCCTCATGGATCTTTCTATTTAGAATCAATGACTGATTTCTACGTATAAACCTTTTGGGTTGCCATGATTCTGTAGATCAATTTGGGGAGAATGGTCATCTCTGTAGTATTGAGTCTCCTTATTTGTAACTATGGTAAATGTGTTTTTATTTACATGTCCTTAA
The DNA here is from genome assembly GCA_003697995.1 of Taxidea taxus jeffersonii. Classification (NCBI taxonomy): domain Eukaryota; kingdom Metazoa; phylum Chordata; class Mammalia; order Carnivora; family Mustelidae; genus Taxidea; species Taxidea taxus. The sequence goes on from ML093528.1 coordinate 29,939, forward strand.
ATTTCTCTCCTATTTTTCTGTCTCTGTATAGGTGTTTATATGTCTTTTGTCTTAATTTTTGTTTTTATTTATTTTTTTCTTTGAAGTAGGCTCCATGCCCAGTGTGGGGCTCAGACTCATGACCCTGAGATCACAAGTTTTATGCTCTAGACTGAGCCAGCTAGGCACCCCCAATTATAATTTTTCATCATTTTATTTCATCATGACAAATTCCCATCCTCTATATCCCTCATCTCCCCACTCTCATCCCTTCTGATAAGCATAAGTTCTCTATAGTTGAGAGTCTCTGGTTTTGTCTTTTTTCTCCCCCTTTTGCTCATTTGTTTTGTTTCTTAAATTCCACAAATGAGTGAGATCATATGGTATTTGTCTTTCTCTGATTTATTTAGTTCAGCATTATACTCTGTAGCTCTATCCGTGTCATTGAAAATGGCAAAATTTCATTCTTTTTTATGGCTAAGTAATATTTCATTCTGTATGTGCCACATCTTTATCCATTCATTTGTCAGTGGGCACTCTGACTGCTTCCATAGTTTGGCTATTGTAACTAATGCTGCAATAAACATAGGGGTGCAGGGTTGCCTGCAGAGGGGTGGGAGGGAGGGGGAGGGAGTGGGGTTATGGACATTGGGGAAGGTATGTGCTATGGTGAGTGCTGTGAAATATGTAAACCTGGTGCTTCACAGACCTGTACCCCTGGGGCTAATAATACATTATATGTTAATAAAAAATTTAAAAAGATAGGGGTGCATATATTCTTCTGAATTAATGTTTTTATTTCTTGGGTAAATAGCCAGTTATGTGATTACTAGGGTAGTTTCTAGTGTGATCCTAGGGTAGTTCTTTTTTTTTTTTTTTTTAAAGATTTTATTTATTTATTTGACAGACAGAGATCACAAGTAGGCAGAGAGGCAGGCGGAGAGAGAGGAGGAAGCAGGCTCCCTGCTGAGCAGAGAGCCCAATGTGGGGCTCGATCCCAGGACCCTGGGATCATGACCTGAGCTGAAGGCAGAGGCTTTAACCCACTGAGCCACCCAGGTGCCCCGGGTAGTTCTATTTTTAATCTGTTGAGGAACCTCCATACTTTCTTCCACAGAAGCTTTATACCAGTTTTCATTCCTACCAACAGTTGAATCCTCACCAGCAATTGTTGTTTCTTGTGTTTTTGATTTTGGCCATTTTGACAGGTGTGAATGATATCCCATTATAGTTTTGATTTGCTTTCCTGATGATGAGTGATGTTGAGCATCTTTTCATGTGTCTATTGGCCATCTGTCTTCTTTGGAGAAATGTCTGTTCATATCTTCTGCCCATTTTTAATTGGGTTATTTTTTTGTGTATGTGTGTTGAATTGTGTGAGTTCTTTATATATTTTGGATACTAACCCTTTATCAGTTATTTCACTTACAAGCATCTTCTTCCATTCAGTAGGTTGCCTTTTTTAATTTTGTTGGGTGTTTCCTTTGCTGTGCAGAGACTATTTTTATGTAGTCCTAATAGTTCACTTTTGCTTTGGTTTCCTTTGCCTTAGGAAATTTATGTAGAAAAATGTTGCCATGGCTGATGTCAGAGAAATAACTGCCTGTACGCTTTTCTAGGATTTTCATGGCTTCCAGGTCTTACATTTAGGTTTTTAACCCACTTTGAGCTTATTTTTGTATGTGGTGTAAGAAAGTGGTCCAGTTTCATTCTTTTGCATGTAGCTGTCCAGTTTTCCCAACACCATTTGTTGAAGAGTCTGTCTTTTCTCCCATTGTATCTTCTTTTCTTCTTTGTGGAAGATAATTGACAGTATAATTCTGGGCTTTCTGTTCTATCCCATTGACTTATTTATCTGTTTTTATGTCTGTGCCATACTGGTTTGTTTTTTTTTTTTAAGATTTTATTTATTTATTTTAGAGTACACAAGCAAGGGAGGGGCAAAGGGAAAAGGAGGTAGAGAATTCCAGGCAGACTGTGCTGAGAGCAGAGCTTGATGTTGGCCCAGTCTCACTCCCGAGATCATGACCCAAGTGGAAACCAAGCAGATGCTCAATGAACTAAGCCACCAGGTGCCATACTATTTTGATTACTACTGGTTTGTAATACAGCCTGAAGTTGTATTACCTGGAATTGTTTTACTTCCAGATTTTTCTTTTTCAAGATTGCTTTGGCTGTATGAGGTCTTCTGTGGTTCCATACAAATTTTAGGATTGTTTGTTCTAGTTCCATGAAAAATGCTGTTGGTGTTTGCATAGGGATTGCTCTGGGCAGTATGGACATTTTAACAATACTTGTTCTTCAAACCCATGAGCGTGGCATGTCTTTCTGTTTCTTTGCATTGTTTTGAATTTCTTTCATCAGTGTTTTACATTTTTCAGAGTATTGGTCTTTCTTCTCCTTGGTTAAGTGTATCCTAGGTATTTAATTATTTTTGGTGCAATTATAAATGGGGTTGTTTTCTTGATTTCAATTTCTGCTGATTCATTATTAGTGTATAGAAATGCAGTGGGTTTCTTGATTTTACATCTTTTGAATTCATTTCAAAATCATTGGATTCATTTATCAGTTCTAGTCTTCTGGTGGAACTGTATATATGGCATCATGTCATCTGCAAATAGTGAAAATTTCATTTCCTCCTTACCAATTTCTATACCCTATTTATTTATTTATTTTTTCTCTTTTCTTGCCTGACTGCCAGACTGCTGTGGCTAGGACTTTTTACAAAATGAGTAAAAGTGGTAAGAATTAACTTTCTTGTCTTTTCCTGACCTCAGGGGAAAAGCTCTCAAGTTTTTCACCACTGAGTCTGATATTGGCTATGGGTTTTTCATATGAGGCCTTTATTTTGTTGAGATATGTTCTATGTAGACCTTCTTGGTGAGGGTTTTTACCATGAATGGATGTTGTACTTTGTCATACGCTTTTTCTGCACTTACTGAGATGATCATGTGTTTTTTTTCCTTTCTCTTATGGATGTGGTGTGTCATGCTGATTGATGAATATTGAGCCATCTTGCATCCTGGGAATAAATGCCACTTGATTGGTGTTGTATGATTTTTTAAAATATTTTGTTGGATTTGGTTTGCTAATAATATTGTTGGGGGTTTTTGCATCCATATTTATAAGAACTATTGGCCTCTAGTTCTTTTTTGTGGTGTCTTTATCAGGTTTTTATCTCAAGGTGATACTGGTCTCCTAGAATGAATTTGGAAGTTTTCTTTCCTCTTCTGTTTTGTGGGATAGTTTGAGAAGAATATGTATTAATTCTTTAAATGGTTGGTAGAAATATCTGTGAAGCCATCTCATCATGGAATTGTGTTTTTTTTACAGATTCAATTTCATTGTTGGTAATTAGTCTATTCAAATTTTCTCTTTATGTCTGCTTTAGTTTTGGTGGGTTATGTGTTTCTGGGAATTTATGCATTTGTTCTCAGTTCAGTTTGTTGGCAAATAGCTTTTCATAATATTCTGTTAAAATTGTATTTCTGTGGTGTTGGTTGTTACTTCTTCTCTTTCATTAGTAATTTTGTTTCTTTAGGTCCTCTCTCTTTTTTTTAGGGGTCACTGTAGAGGTTTATCCTTTTGTTTACCTTCTAAAAGAACCAGATCCTGGTTTTCTCTGTTCTGTTGTTTCTTTCTAGCTTGCGTATCATTTATTTCTGCTCTGATCTTTTTTATTTCTTTTCCTGGGTTTGGATTTTGTTTTTTCTTTATCTAACTGCTTTAGGTGTAAAGTTACGTTGTTTGAGATTGTTCAAAACTTCTTGAGGTAGGTGTATATTGCTCTATACTTTCCTCTTTAAGATTTTTAATAAAAAATTTTATTTTTAAAAACTTATTTTTTTAAAGATCTTAATTTTTTCAGAGAGAGTGAGAAAGAGAGTATGAGCTGGGGGAGGAGCAGAGGGAGAGAGAGAAGCAGATTCCCTGCTGGGCAGGGAGCCCGATGTGGGGCTTGATCCCAGGACCCTGGGGTCATGACCCGAGCTGAAGGCAGATGCTTAACTGACTGAGCCACCCAGGTGCCCCGTAAGCTTTTATTTTTAAGTAATCACTATATTCAAAATGGGGTTTGAACCCATACCCTGAAATTAACAGTTGTATGCTCCACTGACTGAACCAGCCAGGTGTCCCTATACACTCCTCCCTTAGAACCACTTTTGTTGTATCCTAAAGATTTTGGACTATTGTGTTTTCATTTTCATTTGTTTCTGTGTAATTTTTATTTTGTCTCTGATTTTTTTTCATTGACTGTTTTAAAGATTTTATTTATTTATTAACACAGAGTGAGTGAGCGCACACAAGCAGGGGAAGTGGGAGAGGGAGAACAGGCTTCCTTTGGAACAGGAAGCCCAACACGGGGCTTGATCCCAGGATCCTGGAATCATGACATGAGCCAAAGGCAGACACTTAACCCACTGAGCCACCCAGTCACTCCCATTCGTTATTTAGTGGCATGTTATTTGGCCTTCATGTATTTGTGTCCTTTCCAGAGTTTTTCCTGTGGTTAATTTCTAGTTTCATAGCAATGTGGTTAGAAAAGATGCATAGTATGACTTCGAATGTTTTTAATTTTTTGAGATTTGGATTTTGGCCTAGTATGTGTTTTAGAGAATGTTCATGTGCACTTGAAAAGAATGTGCATTCTGTTTTAGGATAGAATGTTCTGAAAATGTCTGTTAAATCCATGTCCAGTGTGTCATTCAAAGCCACTGTTGATTTTCTGTTTGGATGAGCTATCCATCGATGTAAGTGGAGTGTTAAAGTCCCCTACTACTATTAAATTACTATTGATGGGTGTTCTTTCATGGTTTGTTGGCTTTAGTGATATAGCTGGATTCCTTTCACTTTATTGTTTGCATATTACTGGTTTTCGATTTGTGGTTGCCCTTAGGTTTGTATATAACACCTTCTGCATGTAGCAGTCTGTATCAAGTTGGTGGTCACTTAGTTTTCGTGGTTTTTTTTTTTTAAGATTTATTTATTTTAGTGAGATAGAGTACTGAAGCATGAGTGGGGAAGGGGCATAGGGAGAGAATCCTCAAGCAGATTCTCCACTGAGTGATAGGCTCGATCCCACAACCCATGAGATTACAACGTGAGTTGACACCATGAGTCACACAGCCAAC
>ML093528.1:35149-45836 GCA_003697995.1 Taxidea taxus jeffersonii
TCTCTGTCAAATAAATAAATAAAATCTTGGGGTGCCTGGGTGGCTCAGTGGCTTAAAGCCTCTGCCTTTGGCTCAGGTCATGATCCCAGGGTCCTGGGATCGAGCCCCACATCGGGCTCTCTGCTCGGCGGGGAGCCTGCTTCCTCCTCTCTCTCTCTCTGCCTGCCTCTCTGCCTACTTGTGATCTCTGTAATAAATAAATAAAATCTTAAAAAAAAAATCTTAAAAAAAAGTTTAAATCTCTTCTTTACCCTTCTCTCAACATTTTAGGTATATGGTGTCATATTTTTGAGGTATATAACAACGTCCTTGGGCAAGTCCATATGTTATGCTATGCTTACCATAAGTGTAGCTACCATCTATTACCATGCTACAACCCTAGTATAATATGATTGACTATTTTCCCTATGCTGTATCTTTTATCCTTGTAACTTACTCATTCTATAAATGAAAGCCTGTATTTACTATTCCTCTTACCCTATTTTGTCCATCACCCTACTTCCCTCCCCTTTGGCAACCACCAGTACTCTGTATTTATGGGTCTGTTTCTGCTTTTCATTAGTTTTGATATTTATTGTTTTATTACTAGTATTATTAGTTTTGATATTCATTGTTTTGATAATTATTTTTTTTAAGATTTTATTTTTTTATTTGACAGAGAGATCACAAGTAGGCAGAGAGAGGCAGGCAGAGAGAGAGAGAGGAGGAAGCAGGCTCCCTGCTGAGCAGAGAGCCCAATGTGGGGCTGGATCTCAGGACCCTGAGATCATGACTTTAGCCGAAGGCAGAGGCTTAACCCACTGAGCTACCCAGGTGCCCCTGTTTTGATATTTAGATTCCATGTGTAAGTGAAATCATGAGGTATTTTTCTTCCTCTGTCTTATGTCACTTAGGATAATACTCTGTAGGTCCATTCATGTTACTGCTTTTGGGAAGATACAATTCTTTTTTATGGCTGAGTAGTATTTTATTGTGTATGCATGTATATATGTGTAGAATTAATTTTTTGAGGAACCTCCGTACTGCTTTCCACAGTGGCTGCACAGATTAAAGTCCTACCATCATTTTCCCCACCCTCACCAACACTTAATTGATCTTTTTAATTCTCACCATTCTGATAAGTATAAGGTGATAACTCATTGTGGTTTTGATTTGCATTTCCCTGATGATCCATGATGTTGAGCATCATTAGTGACATCTGTTTGGGCCCTCTGCCCATTTTTAGTCAGATTGTTTTTTGTGTTGTATAAGTTCTTTATACATTTTGTATGTTAACAAATACCAGGCATACCATTTGCAAATATCTTCTTCCATTCAGTAGGTTGCCATTTAGTTTTGTTGGTTTCTGTTGCTATGTAAAAGCTTCTTATTTTGGTGTGATCAGAATAGTTTATTTTTGCCTTTTTTTTTTTTTTTTTGGCCTAAGGAAACATATCTAGAGAAACATTGCTGAGGTTGATGTTCAAGGGATTACTGCCTATGTTTTTTTGAGAAGTTTTAGGGTTTTAGATCTTACATTTAGTTCTTTAATCCATTAATGAATTTGTTTTTGTGTATGGTGTGAGAAAGTGGCCCATTGTCATTCTTCTGCATATGGCTATCCAGTTGTCACAACACTGTTTATTGATGAGACTTGTCTTTTCCTCATTGTATGGTCTTGCTGCTTTTATTGTGGATTAATTGACCATATATTTATGGGTTCAATTCTGGATTCTCTGTTGTCTTCCATTGATCTATGTGTCTGTTTTCGTGCCAGTATTACATTGTTTTGATTACTAGAGCTTTGTAATAGAACTTTAAGTTTGGAATTGTAATGCCTCCCGCTTTCCTTTACTTTTTTAAGATTTTTCTGGCTATTTGGGGTGTTTTATGGTTCCGTACAAATTTTAGAATTATTTCTTCTGGTTCTGTGAAAAATGCTGTTGGTATTTGGATAGGGATTGAATTGGATTTGTAGATTGCTTATGACCATTTCATTGGTATTAATTCTGTTTCCAAATCCATGAATGTGGAATCTTTTTTATTTGTGTCATTTTCGGTTTCTTTCATCGGTGTTTCATTGTTTTCAGAGCATAGTTCTTTCACCTCCTTGGTTATGTTTATTCCTAGGTATTTATTATTTTTGGTGCAATTATAAATGGCTTTTTAATAAAATTTATTTTTCTGCTGCTTTGTTAAGTAATACTGGTTTTAATGCTTCATTTTTAAAGATTTTATTTATCCATTTGACAGAGAGAGAATGAAAGAAGAGAGATCACAAGTAGGCAGAGAGGCAGGCATAGGGGGAGGGGGAAGCAGGCTCTCTACTGAGCAGAGAGCCCGATGTGGGACTTGATCCCAGGACTCTGAGATCATGACCTGAGCCGAAGACAGAGGCTTAATCTACTGAGCCACCCATGTGCCCAGTGCTTCATTTTTAGTGTAATGACTTAATTTTTTTTGTATTGTCTAGGACCTTCTGATCAATATGAATTAAAGGCGTTCTTGTTTTATTCCAAATCTTAGAAGGAGAAGTTTTAACATTAAACCATTAGTATAGTGTTTGCTATAAAACATAGGTATTTTTGATTAGAGTGGAGCCATACATTCTTTATTTCCAAATTTGTTTCTGTGTCCTTGCCTTTGTAAGATTTATTAGTATTATAACTTGTTGTTTGATAATTTGCTTAGGATTTTTGTTCTTACCTGATACTTAAGCCATTATTTATGAGACTAAAACTATAAAGTAAGCATATTTTGAAAAAAATTATAATTCTTAGGTTGGCATACTTACATTAAGAGTTTAATTCAGTAAATTGTTGATACTGTAATCTATAAAATATATTTCCTTTAGTTGGATATTGAAATGACTAGAAATCACAGGTAATTTGGTATTTTTTAGAAGGAAGAAAGATGTTTTATTAAAAACTAAGGTGATTTATTAAAAACCTAATTAGCGCTATGGTATTTGTGTTGCTTTCATATGAAGAGGTACAGAATATCATGTAGTAAGATGATATTACCGGGATAGGTAGGTTGTACTCCCTTTTGAGCAAGAAGGTAACATTCATTAGATTGATACAATGTATATTTCAAAATGTATATAGGTTACTTACCTGATTTGTGTGTAATCCTGTTTTTTAGTTTACCCTTTTTAAAATATGTAAAAATATATATAGTTTTTAAACCAACAAAATATTTAGTGTTCTTGTTTGTAGTTACAGTGATGTGTATTATGTGTATTTCATATAATAATTATACATTAATGTCATATTTGTTTCTTTATAGATTAGAATATGGCTACATATCCCTGCTGTCATGCAGCACATTATCCCTTTTAGGACCTATGTTATTAGGTAAGTTTATAAAATCTTTTCCTCTTGGTTAACAATGTAATACATTTAAATAGTTCTTAACATAGTGTAGAATTATGTTGTTAGAAAGTCCCTTGTACTCATATCCTCTAGAGAAGATTTTAATTGACAGTTCGGTGTATAATATTTTTTATGCTCATGTAGGCTCATATTTAATGTTTACTTTTAAGCAATTTATGCTGGACCTTTTTTTCTTAAAGATTTTTTTTTTTTTTTTAATTTTTAAGTAATACTTACACCCAGCATGGTGCTCAAACTCAAAACCACTATCTAGATCAAGAGTTGTATGTTCCACCAACTGAACCAGCCAGATTCTTCTGGACCTTTTTTTTTTTTTTCTTTTCTTGTACATGAATGTATAAAGAGGTTAACAATGCTTACATGGCAGTCCACCTTACGCAGTCAACAAAGACATACAAGGATATTATGTTCTAGGCATTGGGGATATAACAGATAAGAAAAGATTTCTCTTTTTGTGCAGACTCTGTACAGGAATATAGGATGTAAGCTTTGAACTTGGAAAGAATATGACATTAAGGAAAGTAGAAGCAGACTGTTGTGGAATATAATGTCTAGGGAGGAATAATTATGATATGAGGTTGGATAAGCAAGGGTAGGTTATTTAGAACCTTAAAGCCATTATAAAGAGTTTGGATTTAATTTTTGCAAAGGGAATCTGTTTAATGGTTTTCAGCAGGTGAATCATGATGATTTTTAGAAGATAACTTCGGCTTTTAAATGTACCATAAATTGTAGGATTGTTGGAGTAGAAGCTGGGAGACTAGTTGAAAGGTTAGCGTAGGTAGTCCTGGAAAGGAATGATGGTATGATGGTTACTGGTGTAAGGATTGCTTATGGTGATTTTGAAAATTGAATTGATGTAAGTGAAAATAAAGTGAATAAGATTGGTGATTCTGGGATTTAAAGGGGTGGGCATCACTTAAGGCCCCCACCTCAATTTCTCTTTTGTGCTGTATCATTAACGGAAATGTGAAAGACTGGGAGAACTTTGAGACTTAATTTCGAGATGCTTGTGGAACATTTAAGAGGTGAATTGGGAGTATAAGCATATAATTAAGAATAATATGATTAATTGAGTTATCAGAATAAGGACAGCAGTTATTAAACACCTCATGGAAGTGAATGAGAAGGTATCTGGGTAGAGAATCTAGAAAGTAAATAGAAGTGTGTTGAGGATGGAACCTTTGTATCAGTTTGCTTTCGCTGTGTAGGAAAACCACCCCCAAATCTTAGTGACTTAAAATAACAGCCATTTATTATTTCTCACAGTTCTTGGGCTAATTATTTTGTTTTGGGCTGACGTGGCTGGAACTGCATGCTCTAAAGATAGCATCTCACTCATGTATCCTCTGGTTGACAGGTTGAGTGTTACTGAAAGTGGAGGCGAGTTCCTGTTCATCTTACAGTTGCCTAGTTGTTAGTTGGGGCATCAACCATGTCTCCCTCATCCAGCAGCCTAACCTGGTTTCCTTTTCTTGGTGATGGAAGAGTTCCCATCAAGAAAGGACAAGCTCAAAGGCATTTTAAACTTCTGTTTCTGTCACATCTTTTGTTCCATTGGTTAAATCAGCTTTCGTGATAAAGCTCAGAATCAAGGGAGTAGAGACATAGATGACACCTCTTTTTTTTTTTTTTAAAAGATTTTATTTATTTATTTGACAGACAGAGATCACAAGCAGGCAGAGAGGCAGGCAGAGAGAGAGAAAGGGAAGCAGGCTCCCTGCTGAGCAGAGAGCCCGATGCGGGGTTCGATCCCAGGACCCTGAGATCATGACCCGAGCCGAAGGCAGAGGCTTAACCCACTGAGCCACCCAGGTGCCCCTAGATGACACCTCTTGATGGGAAGAGTGGCAAAGTTGTATTGCAAAGACCTATTTAAAGTGATAGGAGTAGTTTGGGGCCATTTTGCAATCCATTACAAACCTCAAGGATGTTGAAAGGTTGGATAGAGGAGGAGGAACTAACCAAATAGAACAGGCAGGACCTGAGGAAAACCAGTGGTTTGTGATATCTGGAAGTCAAATAAAAATTTTTTTAAAAATATACACATTTTAAAGAGGCTTGCCTGTGTGGGGAGTAGATGCACTGTTATATATGAAAGCAGCAGGAGCTGTGTACATGACAGGTATGAGAATAAAAAGCTTCAGTGGAGGTGCAGAATCCAATGTTAAATGACTTGGCTCTTGGCAGTTTCTGCTTCAGGTTGGACTCAGCAAAGGACATAGTGCCTCAGGTCACAATACTTGAAGCATCACTTAGGAATAATTTAAATTGGGAATGTTAATCCTAGGATGTCAGGTTCTACTTTACTAAACATTTTGGAGATACGGAGCAAATGAATATTATTGAATTATTGAGTTTTTAGGAGTATTTTGCAAGTTTTTATATATGTTTTATTTCTGAATCGTTCAAGGTATTTATGCAAGCTCTCTGATCAGGAGTTAAGACAGAGTGCGGCTCGAAACATGGCTGACTTAATGTGGAGCACAGTGAAAGAACCATTGGATACAACATTATGCTTTGATAAAGAAAGCCTAGATCTTGCATTTAAGTATTTCATGTCACCGACTTTGACTATGAGGTTGGCTGGACTAAGTCAGATAACGGTAGGCTATATTTATTTATTTTGAGTAATTTTTTAATTTGCCTTCCGCACTGTCGTCGTCATCATCATCATCATAATACCTGCTATTTATGGAGCACTTATGTGAGGCATTGTGCCAAGTATTTTACATGTTTTACTTTGTATGGTCCTGATAATTTTAGTATTTTCCTTATTTTATTTTTTTAAGATTTTTAAAAAATAGTTTATTTTGAGAGAGAGACAGAGCACAAGTTGGGGGAGGGGCAGAGGGAGAAGCAGGCTCCCCACTGAACAGGAAGCCTGATGCCGGGCATGATCCCGGCACCCTGGGATCATGACCTGAGTTGAAGGCAGACACTTAACTGATCGAACCACCCAAAAGCCCTGCAAAAATGTTTTAAATAGAAATATGTATAGTAATACATATCTCATCTTGGGGATAAGATGAGGAAGATGTGGTATCCATAAGTCTATATTCTTGCATAATAGCAATTTGCTAGAGCTAAGAAGTTAGCTGAATCCTTTAGAATGGATATGCTTTTTCTGGTATATCAGGGTCTCCATGAACTTTACTCCTTCATAGTGTAGTTATTCTTGGAGTAACTAGATTTTACCCAGGTATTGGACTTTGTAAATGTAGAAAATACTTGTTGACATTTTTCTGAAGTAAATCATAAACGAATTTATTGAAGAAGCCTTTCCTTAAATTTTATTTCTGTAGTATGACATACCACTTGCTTCCATTAGGTTTTTGTGTTTTTCCCTTATTTAGCTTTGTTTTCTTGTTTTTTTCACATGTACTTAGTGGAATAAAGCATGAGGTATTACTGGTAGGATGAGATTATTTTATTTTAATATGATAAAAGAAATAACCAGACCAATTGGTGAGTGTGTATGTGAATCTTTCCGTCCTATGTTTTATAACTTTGATCTGGTTATTGATTTTATACATATCAAACCATGTTTATTAACAGCTGGTAACATACCAGAAAAAATTTGTAAAAATACCTTTAATTTTTTTTCTCTAATTATAGAATCAGCTTCACACCTTCAATGATGTATGCAATAATGAATCCTTGGTATCAGACACAGAAACGTAAGTAGGAATATTAATTTATACATAAGTTTATCATTTTACTGTGCAGCTGCATATATGCTAAATGATAATTGTGACTATTAGGTTTGAAGTATTTACTAGAAATTCTTTGCCTTGTGGCTTCATTTGTATAGTTTTGAATAAGCTGTCAGAACAGTATGTTGAAACATTTGTTTTTTAAAAGGTATACCAACACATAGTATTAGTGTCACAAAATGCAGAAGGGTACTATTTATAAGGGAAAATTTAGTAGTAAAGAATATGGTGTTGATTGTTTTCAGAAATCACACTTGATGCCGATAATGTGAAGACTTTATTTAGCACATTTTTGGGGGGAAAAACCAAGTTAGTGATGTTCGTGTTTAGAAAGAAGTAGTTGTTATAGCTTAGGGTTTTTCAGTATCTTGGAAATATTTATTTATTCCAGTATTCCATTTAGGTGTTTGTCCAGTGTAGAAATCCATTTTTAAATCTCATTTGGGTAGTAATATCTTCTGCTTGAACACAGTTGTATAGTTTTTAGGTATTAGAAAATTCATAATTAATATGAATGAGTCATATTTTTGCTTTACTCTACCTTTTGTGCATTGATTTTAATTCTGTCCTATGGTATTAATCTCAGTTGAACCCAACCGTTCGTGAATGTGAAAGCCAAAGATGATATCTCTTTACTCTTTTGCATCTCCAGGCTAATGAGTTCTTATTCTTCAAATATATGTTACAGTCTTTAGATGTATTACCAGACCATTCTTTCATCTCTGGCAACATTCTTTGTTCGTGATCCCCTTAAAATATGTTGCCTAGAGTTGATCATAGCTTTATAAATTCTGGGTCATCTTGGAGTATTATTTTCAGTAGTTAGGACATTACAGAGACTATATCCAGTATGTAAAACTACAGCTCTGGATTTCCCTTTTAATCCTTTAGTGCTGCCTCCTCCATAAGACTGCCTAAGAGAATGTTAAATTTGCCAATGCAGTAATTACCCCCCACCTTTGCCAAACAAAACAAAACAACCCTGGAATATCACTGCAGTAACTTCACATGTCCAGGCTAGCTAGATCTTTATGTTGCTGAAACAGTGCATAGAGAGTAAGAAGGCATTCCATTGTGGGGCAAAAATAAAGCATGGGGTGTCTGGGTGGCTCAGTCTGTTAAGCATCTGCCTTCAGCTCAGATCAGTGATCTCAGGGTCTTGGGATTAGGTCCTGCATGCTCAGGCGGGGAGTCTGCTTCTCCCTCTGTCCCTCCGCCCCACCCCACCCCCGCTTGTGTGCATGTTCTCTCTCTTTCTTTCTCAAAGATAAATAAAATGGTGTTGTTTTTTTTTTAGATTTTTTAAAAATTTATTTATTTGTCAGAGAGAGAGGGAGAGAAAGCGAACAAGCACAGGCAGACAGAGTGGCAGGCAGAGGCAGAGGGAGAAGCAGGCTTCTTGCCGAGCAAGGAGCCTGATGCGGCACTCAATCCCAGGACGCTGGGATCATGACCCGAGCCGAAGGCAGCCGCCTAACCAACTGAGCCACCCAGGCGTCCCTAAATAAAATTTTTTTTAAAAAAGTATAAGGAATATGCATTCTAAAGACATGATAAAGGAAAGCGAGAGGAGAGTCCAAATTTTGAGAAAGAGTGCATAGAGGTAGTTCAGATTGGGAAGAGGAGCGTTCTTACAAGGTGAGAAAATTGGAACACATAGAAAAAATGTGATAAATATTGTTGCAGGCTATGAATTGTGACTCTTTTTAGCAGTTTTATTAAGGTATAAGTACTATACCTGTCATAAAGTTTATCTGTTTTTATAGTGAATTTTAGGAAATTAACAGGGTTATATGAAAATCATCACAATCCAGTATGTGTGTGTGTATGTATGTATGTTTTTACTTATTTATTTGTTAGAGAGCACCCACAAGCAGGGAGAAGCAGGCTCTTCGCTGAGCAAGGAGCCTGATAGTGGGACTTGATCCTAGGACCCTGGGATTATGACCCGAGCTGAAGGCAGACATTTAACCAACTGAGCCACCCAGGAGTCCTGCACATTCCAGTTTTAGAACATTTCCATCCCTTCAGAAAGATCCCCTTTGCCAATTTGTAGTCAGTTCCTAGTCTTACTCCTACTAATATACTTTCTCTCTATAGATTTACCCAGTATGGACATTTCATATGGATGGAATTATGATAACTTAGCTTTTTCATTTAGTTTCTTTCAGTTTTTCTTCCATTATACTGTTTTTCTTGAGGCTCATTTATGCTGTGGGGTGAATTAGTACTTCATTCCTTCTTGCAAAATAGTATTACACTATGTAGGTACAACATTTTGTTTTTCCATTTACCAATTGTTACTATTTTGATTATTTCCATTCTGGTTCATATGAATAATGCTCCTTTGTTTTATTATTTTAAGGATTTATTTATTTTAGAGAGAGCTTGTGCCCCCATATGAGCAGGGGAAGAGAAAAGCGAGAGGGAGAGAATCTCAGGCTTCTTGATGAGCATAGAGCCTGAAGAGAGGCTCAATCTTTTGACCCTAAGATCATGACCTAAACCGAAACCAAGAGTTGGACACTTAACTGATGAGCACCTGGGAGTCCCCTGAATAATGGTCCTTTAAACATTTGTGTACCTTTTTATGGAAATATGTTTTCATTTCTCTTGGTAAATAGGATTGTAATGGCTGGTTTGTATGCTCATTTTAATCTAACTTAAAAAAAAAAATCATCAAAATGTTTTCCAGCATAGCTGCATCGTTTTATATTCCTACTAGTAATGTATGAGGGATCCAGTTTCTCCCCATTCTTAGCAGCACTTGTTATTATCTGTGTTTTTGATTATAGCTATGCTAGTGGGTATAAAGTAGTATTTCATTATGGCTTTAATTTGTATTTCCCTAAGTAGTGATGTTGAACATCTTTTTATATGGTTATGTGTTCTATTTTGTGTTTGTTTTTGTTGTTTTTTTTAAGTGAATTGCTTATGCACTTTTTTGCCTAGTTTTTAATTAATTGTCTTTTTTATGGACTAGTGTAAGGTCTGTACAACAGAATGTTCATAGGTGCTTAAGAAGACCCATTAGCTTTCCTCCCATCTTTCTGTGCTGCCACAGTGATGCACAGTTGCTCACAGCAGTATTAACAATGCCGAAAAGAGACGCAAATGCCAGGTTCTAATTAGGCCATGCTCCAAAGTCATCTTCTGGTTTCTAACTGTGATGATGAAGCAGGTTTACATTGGTAAATTTTGAAATCACTGATAAGTACAGAGCTGGGAAAGTTGTTTTGAACTGTCACAGGCAGGTCAAACAAATGTGGAGTAATCAGCTCCAGATTTGATATACAAGTCAGAGATCTAGAAAAATGGCAGAATAATCTGCTCTTTCCCACCAGTTTGGTTTCATTGTACTGACAACCTTAGCTGGCATCATGAACCATGAAGAAGCAAGGTGAAAACACTGAGAAGGGAAAACCCTGGGGTTCTTTTTCTACAGATGCACTACATTTGTCAAAAAAACATGCCTGTTGACTCTTGTGCTTCCAAAAAAAAAGTTCTGTTTTGTTTTTTGTTTTTTTTGCTATTATTTTATAGATTGTTGTGTATAGATGTAATGAGTTTTTAGTATTGTTTGCCCTCTGTACTCTT
>ML093529.1:0-94399 GCA_003697995.1 Taxidea taxus jeffersonii
AAATTGCTTCCATTAACCTAGAAGTCATGAGCATTTTTGTTGCATTGTGGTAGATATTTAATCCCTTCATGAAATGAGATGATGCTCAATCCACCTCATGAAAAGACATGAACTAACTGTGAGGAAAGCCAGGAATGTTAGTGGTTAAAGACAGAGAGTTGCAGTCAGATCTGCTTTCTCATCTCATCCAGGTCACTTAGTAGTTCCTTGATTTTGAGAAAAGTAATTATCTTTTCTTAGGCTCAGTTCCTTCAGCTGTGAAATAGGTTTAATAATATTAGCCTGATATTTTTAAATGAGTTTTTGAAAAAATCTTACATGAAAAAGGTTCAGTATGTCAAATTTAATGAATTTAGTTACTTTATTAATCAAACATATGAAAAACACTTAACCGTTAAGAAATTCAACAGCTATACAAAGTACATCGTGGCCTAGAAAAGTAAGGAATTGGAAGCACTATCAATCCTGTGAAGTGGTGTTTCCAATTACTTTCATTTCCTCTCAGGCTTTTATAAAAAACAAAAAACAAAACAAACAAACAAACAAACAAACCCACAAAAAACCCAATATAAAACAACCCAAAAGGGGTCTAAAATACCCCTTTTTATCAAAGGGATGTATGATTGCTGCAGTAATACCATCTGGTAGAATATGCCTGTGCCACATTGGTGGAAAGGTGCAATTAATGAGTAACTAACTGGCTTTCTTTAGAGTGCAACTTGTTCTGCTGAGTCTTGGAGTCAGTGAGGGAGAAAGGACCAGACAATGCATGGTAAGCAGTCAGTGAGGCCATTACTGAGAGAGATGAAGACACAGAAGAGAAGCTTACACCGTTCCTAGCTCCCCTGTTGCTAATCCTTGAGTTGTCTTCAGGAAACTTTAATTAGCAGAATTGATTGCTTCATCTTGATATTTTAAAAATACCATAGGGAAAAATAATCACCCTTATAAATACAAGAAACAATTCCCCTTACTTATTTTTTGAAAGTGTATTGGTTTTCCAATTTCTTTGTAGGTAGGGCTATTTATTTTGTATTTTATGAGTGAGCAAAGTGTTATTATTTATACTTGGATTCCAACTTCTTATTTAGTAGGAATAAGTGCATGGTTAGAAATAGGTAAATGGCTACCTAGACAAAAACTAGAGCTCGTCATATGACAAATACCAATGTGCAAAATTGGGGAATTTTTTATTTTTCTCAATAATAAACAAAGGGGTGGTAGACACTAAAATTTTCTTGTGGTAGACTTACATGTCTCCCACATGGCCATATATTTACATACATTATAAGTTTTACAATCTTCAGAAAACAAACCTGCAGCAATATTTTCAATGTGAGAAAACTCAGTCTCATGAAGATTAAGATATCTGTCATCACAGAATAAATAGGCAGTACAGTCACATTTTTTCAAATTGAATCTGCCCAGTTGCAAAACCTGTGAGATGAGCATCAGTATTAAGGATACTGGGAACATTTTAGCACAAAATAATTTTTTAAAGTTTTGGAAAGCCCAAAGATACCTTAGTAGATTATTTTTACAGAAGGCAGGAGGGTAGGAAAGGGCATGAATACATAGGAGGGGGCAACATGATGTTTCACTGTTCTCCAGGAAAAGATGAGAAAAATATAGTGAGACACCCGATACATATATACAACAAATAACCATTTTTCTTCTCTTCTTTTTCCAAATATTTATTTATTCATTTTAGAGAGAGAGAAAGGGCAGGGCAGAGAGGCAGAGAGAGATGGAGAAAGAATCTCAAGCAGACGCCACACTGAGCACAGTGCCCAGTGGGGAGCTTGATCTCACAACCCTGAGATTGCCACCGGAGCTGAAATCAAGAGTCCAACGCGCAACCAGCTGTGCCACCCAGGTGGTCCCAGATAACCATCTTTCCTTAGATGATGGTTGCTATTATATGGCAAACCTTTTAGCTTTGCAAAACATCTTAATGTTTTCAGTAGATAACCATCAGTTTAGAGCTGAGCTCAAGGATAGGAGCCAGCAAAAGGTGGACTGCTCAGGAAAAATGGAGTTCCCAAGATCATTCCAGGAGAGAAGCGGTAGAGCTAAGAAATATGAGTAGGGAAGAAATTAGAGAAACCAGACATGAGTTCAGAAGCTGGGGATTAAGTGCTGTACAATAGTTCTGGAAAAAATCCTCTGCCGTTAGGGTGAGGGAAGACAGCTTAAAGAATACATATGACTAATTTTATTTTTAAATTATTTTGTATTAAATAGCTTTCATCTGCATTTGATAGAGTTGTGATGTGTGTGTGTGTGTGTGTGTGTGTGAGAGAGAGAGAGAGATCATGGAATGGATGCGAAGGATGTTTGTGACAAATTTAAAAGGTCTCAAGAGGCTTGTGATTATTTAAATACTTTCATCACAGTTTTTAAGTCATAAAATTGTCTTTGGGCATAACCTCTGAGGAATTAATTAAATCCAAACTAATAATTATTACCTGATACAGTTTTTTCTTATATAGATAAAACTTTCTTTTTTCAAGAAGGATCTTGTTAATTGAGTGGAAAATAAAACTCAAAATTACATATAGATTTGCCTGGGGATCTATATTTCTCTTCTGGTTATAGTTTAATAGTGATTTTTTTTAATTGTGGAAGGGGACATTTTTTGAATGCATTTGGATTGAACTAATAATGACTGATGTTTCCAACTCTTAAGAGTTGTGTTTGTCACAGATTTTAAGTAAGTTTGTTCCAACGAGAGTAGATTCTAGATTGCCTGTACCTTAAAAACCTACAAGAAAGAAGTAGTGATGAATGCAAATCTGAAAACCAGGACAAGCTCTATAGAGACTTATGGTAATCTTGGGCACTGATCCTAGATGTCTCTATTAATTGGACAATGATTTCAGCTCCTGCAACAACAAAACAAAGTAATAGTTAAGTTAGAAGTCCAACTCTCACTCCTATCAAGTTCTGAGCTGATATGTCAGTTGAGATCTGCCACGTTTTTAGTAGTCATGACTCACTCATTTTTCTGCCATCTATCTGTGGGTTCCAGTTCAGCACTACATCCATATGAACTGCCAGCAGGAAGGAGAAAGGAGGAAGGGAAGGGCAAACCTATGCCATAAAGGGATAAAAATTGTACACTTCTCTTTCACCACATTCTCTTGCCTAGAACATATTCTTTGGTTGTAGAAAATCTGGTTTGAGAATGAACAAAGAGAAGGGAAGCTTTGTGGTTGTGTGGTTTTGTTTCCTTCGGTTTTGCTTTGTTTTTGTTTGCAGGTTTGTTTGAAGTGCTGTTCCATAAGACCCACTCTGGCTCCAGAAGCACTAACATGGATAGAGAACTGCTTCTAGCCCAGGCTCTGTCAAAGCCATCTCTGCCTCGGGGCTGTCACTTTGCTCTTCCATCTGCTTTCTCAAATGTAGACAAACCTACTGGGCCAAGTCATTTCTGTTGTCTAATTCAGGTCCGATGGACTGAAAAATTAACTTCTCTAAATGTTCTGAATTGACTGGAAAAAAGGTTAGAAGACTTTCTGAAAGCTTTCCTGTGCATTATATCTGTAGCCATACATGGTAAAACATTTACAGTCACTCAACTTCCTAAAGATTTCTTTCTTTTCATTTTCTCCTCAAATAACATCTAGTCTAAAGTAGGAAGTACTGATTTCTTATATCTCACAAAGAAAGAATGAATTAAGATGCATCTTTTAATGTATCACTTAGTTCCCTTTTACAAAGCACCTAAGGATGTGGCATCTTCTGGAAAAAAAATCACTGTTATCAGGAAAAGAACTTCTGGTACAAGATTCTGAACTTCCAATTAAGTTATCGAGCAAATTCATTTTTCAGTGGTGGATTTTTGTTTGTTTACTGGCACTGATTGGCAAAATCTGGGGTGAAAAAAAAACCAAGGTGAGGTTAAGTATTGAAAATAGACAAAGTAGAAGTGCAGGTGGGTAAGAAATATCCTGAAGGAATCAAAAAATGTAAGTGGACAAAGAGAAATAAGAGGATAATTAGCAAAGAAAAAGACTTTAAACCCACTAGTGACTAGAACCCAGAAGTTTGCATTCACTAATGTTTAATTGGATCTGTTTCAAGTAAAATACTATTTCTAGTGTCTCCAGGAACAAAAGTTCATAGAAAAGGAAAAAAAAATGTAGAGAAAAAAGGTCCAAAATGATGTTCTAAGAAAATATGACTTTTTATTTTGCCTTTAAAAAACATTTCTAGGAACCTCCATGCTATTTTCCAGAGTGGTTGCAAGTGGAGATGCAACGGGGGTGGGGGTTAAGGTGATAGGAAAAGAAAAAATGAAACAAGATGGGATCGGGAGGGAGACAAACCAAAAGAGACTCTTAATGTCATAAAACAAACTGAGGGGGGTGGGGGGAAGAGGGGTTGGGTGAGGGTGGTGGGGTTACATCATATGTTTAAATAAAGCTTAAATAAAGTAAAAAAAAAATAATAAAAAAAAATAAAATAAAAATAAAATCTTAAAAAAAAACCCATTTCTATACTGATCCAATGTTCTTATTTCCCATTGAAGGAAATGATGAGGAGAAACTTCACCTCAGTGACTGAGTTCATTCTCCTTGGACTGACCAGTCGCCTGGAGCTGCAGATTGTCCTCTTCCTGCTGTTTCTGGCCATTTACATGGTCACGGTCGCAGGGAATGTTGGCATGATTGTCCTCATCCAGGTCAATGCCCAGCTCCACAAACCCATGTACTTTTTCCTGAGCCACTTGTCCTTTGTGGATCTATGCTTCTCTTCCAATGTGACTCCCAAGATGCTGGAGATCTTCTTGTCAGAGAAGGAAACCATTTCCTATCCTGCCTGTCTGGTGCAGTGTTACTTCTTTATTGCCTTGGTCCATGTGGAGATGTACATCCTGGCTGCGATGGCCTTTGATCGGTACATGGCCATCTGCAATCCCCTGCTGTATGGCAGCAAGATGTCCAAGAGTGTGTGCACAACCCTCATCATGGGGCCTTATGTGTATGGGGCACTCACGGGCCTCATGGAGACCATGTGGACCTACAACCTCGCCTTCTGTGGCCCCAATGAAATTAACCACTTCTACTGTGCTGACCCACCACTGCTTAAGCTGGCCTGTTCTGACACTTCCAACAAGGAGCTGTCAATGTTTGTTGTGGCTGGGTGTAACCTCTCCTTTTCTCTGCTCATCATCCTGATTTCCTACCTTTATATTTTTCCTACTATCCTGAGGATTCGTTCCACAGAAGGCAGGCACAAAGCTTTCTCTACCTGTGGCTCCCATCTCACAGCTGTCACCATATTCTATGCGACCCTTTTCGTCATGTATCTCAGACGTCCCTCAAAGGAATCTGTGGAACAAGGTAAAATGGTAGCTGTATTTTATACAACGGTCATACCCATGTTGAACCCCATGATTTATAGCCTTAGGAATAAAGATGTGAAAGAAGCATTGACCAAAGAGTTGTTAAGAAAACAAAGATTTTCTTAGAATCTATCACTATTCTTTTGGTTCCCAAACTTTTTCTAAAACTTGTTCCAAAGTTACAGGGTAGAATTGATAACAAAATGAGAAATATGGTACATCAAAAGGGGACATTGCATTTTAAAAACTTCTAATAATTTTTAGAGATTTAAACATGAGAAGTAAAATTTCATTACAAAAACTGGCATGTTTGTACTTATTCATTATACTCACTAATTATTATAATTTCTTTGCCTTTTGTGTACATGATGGCATTTTATTTCTTCTGTTTTGGGCTTAGGTGGAAGTATTTCTAGACAATGAGTTAGATTAGAATTCATACATATCACTTCCAAGCTGAGCATTTAATTGTTCATGAGAAAACCCTTCAGTGTTTTTTTTTTTTTTTTCCCTTGTCCTGGTAGCCAGCAATATAAGGATGGGTTCTTGAGTGAGGACATGTGGAAAAGCTCGCTCCACCAACTCACACTAGAAATGTGGAATGGATAAGAAATGCCCTCTGTCTTATAAGCTATAAGCACATATTGAGTTACTTATTTCCATGGCAGGGAGTGACTTGTGACTCTTGTGACTGATACTACAGTAACTATATAAAATTCAAACATGTGAATGCATATAACAGAAATTAAGCACCGCAGCCCTTAAAAAATCATATTTGAGATTTTGTGTTTTTGGTTTTTTCTGTTTCTACAAATATGCATGTTTCAGTTAAAATTTCTTATTGTAATTATTTAAAATTGTTAATATAAAGCATATATGTTGTTTAAAATGTCAAATACTACTATAGGTTTATACACACTCCTGACTCACTTCTCCCCTCCCTATCTCCCCATGATAAACACCTTCTTACTGTCTTTGGGCATTAACTCAGTTTAAATTATAGGTATATATGTCTTTGTATTGATTTTCAAACTTGTGCATGATTTATTGACATCTTTTTACTGAAGTTAAAGTATAAATCTTCTTCCATCAGTCCCTGCATCCCTACCCAAGAACCACCACTTTTCTCCTCATCTTTCCAATATGGTCACATTTGAAGTTTTCCTTCAATTGATCTGTGTGGTTAAAATAACTCAAATATATCACTAGTAGTACCAGAAGATAATAAGAGTAGCACTATGAACATTATAAAAACTGATTACCAACACTATGAGTAACATTATGAATGGTTCCCATAATTCAAATTTTACACAATTGTTTGATTTTCAAAGTCATTAGTTGTTTTTATTTTCTTTAAAAATTTGCTATTTCTATCCAAATTCACACTGAACTGTAAAGCCCCTTTTACACAGAAAAACCATAGGTGATCTATAATTTACTGATTATCTCACTCGGAACTTTCTGTCCCTGTGTTGGATTCTGCAGTGGTTGCTCTCTAGGTTTGTTGCAGAGCTGTTATCTGGAGATAGTGATTGCTAGTCTTGGTGTAAAATGTCTCATTCATCCAACCTATATTGAATCCTGGGCAAAATGCTACAGACTAGAGATTCAGGAATACACAAGGCAGGAAACGTCCTTCATTATGTTTTAGAGGTGGAGGTACTTCAAAAGCAAAGCATGCACACAGATAAATTATTTCAGGCTCTGGTAAGCACAATGGAGAAAGTACAGCAAGGCAGTGTGGAAGATAGTGCCTTGAAGCTTCAGAAGTGAGGGTTGTTGCCTATGTGGAAATTTCAGGGGCTGGGAAAGGACCCTTGGAAAAGGTAACACTTTGAATCCAAACCTTTGGATCAGAAGAAGACAAACATACACAGATTGTTGGGAACGATAACCTGGAGAATCACTAACAAGTACAAAGTTTCAGGGTGAAGCCTGGCATGTTGAAGACACAGAAGGAAAGTCATATGGCTGGAGCATTATAAATGGGAGAAACGATTTGAAAAGCTGATGCCAAATAAGTGGTTCCCTTACTTACTGGAAGGCACTGTGCATTGCCATAGTTGACAAGGCAAACAGAGTGCCCCAGTTGTGTTCATGTCCACACTTTGGTTGCAGCAAGTGTTAGGTGGTCCGTGGCCCCTCAGGTAAGGCAGAATGGGAAGTAGTAGTTTCGTTCATTGAGTTTTTCTTTTTTCTTTTTTCTTTTTTTAAAATTAATATTGTGTTGAATCAGCAAAGATCAGTGTATGGAACACTTAAGGTACTTTATGCTACCCAGCTCCAAGTGTCTTGCACACATTTCTCTATATAATTTATAACTTAGCTGAAAGCTTGTTGACTGATACATGTTCCAAATAATATTTCTTTCTAGGTTATCATTATTAAGCATTCTATTCAGGTTATGATCATTAATATTACACAATTATCAATTACATATATACATACTAGACAAGGAAGAAGGAATTCGGAAGTAAATAGGAAATATGAAAATGGAGTTAATTAAAACATTCAGAAAAAAACATCCTAGCTTGGAGGAAGGAGAGAGACAAAAGGTAAAGTTAAAATTTTCAGGTTCTGTTTTCCAAAGAAAGAGAGGAATCTATGTCCTTCATCCAATTTCTCTGCATATGATTTGGGAATTGAGGGAGGTCATAACACCCACTCCATCATGCTTATAGAATTCAAGTAGTAGGATAGGCTGTGTTATTTGTTCTAGTTGAACCATTGGAAGCCACAAGTTCCCCAATTAATAATTATTACAGCATGTGTCTAGGGAGGTATGACTTCAGCCTTTTAGGAATTTCTCTGGTCCTGTACAGTGTGGTAGCTCCAGACTGTTCCCAATTTCTTAAATGCCAAAAAAGCATATAAAATTGGCAAAAATTAAGGTTGAAGTGATCTTTTTTTAAAGACTTTCTTTAGTTATTTACTTATTTAGATAGTGGGAGGGAGGGGCAGAGGGAGGCAGAGAATCTCAAGCAGACTCAGTGCTGAGTGAAGAGCCCCACAGGTGGTGAGGGCCAGGGGTGGGGGGCTCTATCACAGGACCCTAGATCACAACCTGAGCTGGGGGTGGGGGGGGCTCTATCACAGGACCCTGAGATCATGACCTGAGCTGAAATCAAGAGTTAGCTGCTTAACTGACTGACCAGCTAGGTGTCCCAGTTGTTGAGTTCTAAATATGGAAAACTCATCAGATAAGGATGATAATATATCAATGGAAGATCATCTTCATGATAGCAGGTGCTTTTAAAAAACTTTTTTTTTTACTGTATCTCAGGCCCATAGTAAGTGGATACATAAGTAAGTAAATGCATGTCAATGCATATAGATGCTGAAGCCAAGGTCAGGAATTGTGTTTTTCAATGCCTTGTAGTACATTCATCTTGTAGAACTCAGGTGCAGCCCATTGGAAAGTAGGGACAGGACTGAAGTGACTTGAATGTCTTCCAATTTAAAAAACGGAGTCTTAAAATAATAATTCATCACAATTAGAGTAATAAAGTTGCATGCCTCACAATATAGAGGTTGTGAACAGAAAACTAACCCACCACATCTGCAAACGATTCTTGAAATTAAAACAATAAAAATTAAAACCTTATGTCTCCCAGATTAAATTCTGCCAATTTATTTTCTATTCTAAATAAGTGGAAACTACACATAACTATTAGAAATCATTTTCTATTAATAAAAAGTATTTATCAAGGAATTCCTTTTTTTTTTACACTGTTATACAATAAAATATTATCAAACTTAATCTGGGAATTCATTTAGGTGTTAGGGAAGCATATTCTTTTCAGGTGTGGAGAAGCCAGTTTGGGGCTCATCAATGACATGTGAATATGATCATATGACATGAATCCTTCTTTATCCCCCCCCCCTTTTTTACAACCCTTACTGAAAGTGAAAGGAACTTTATTAACGCACAGAATTGTACTCATGTAGTACAGATTGCTTGAAATGTATGTTGTGACTGATGTAATACTGATATGATTACTATCACATGGGAAGCTAAGAATCCCCCCACCACCACACAAACAAATGTAACAGAGTCACCAGGCTACAGAAAAAACCATTTAAGAGGAAGAAAGTGAAGTCTCAAGTTCTTTAGCCCTTGTGCTTTGCTTGTTTTAAAAATTGTAATTCCTCTGAGTCATTTTGCTCTTGACATTCATTTCCCATTGTAGATGATCAAACGTGTAGCTTTTTAATGACCTCTACAGGTCTCTGTCTACACCCTCCAGTAAGAAAGCCCCATAGTGGGAGATCCAACCCTTATAAATCCTACTGCTTTATCCTTTGATGATGACAGATGAGATGTTTCTGAGAACATTTTTCCTTCATGTACAGGTAGGTCCCTGCCCAGGTCGGTTCATGCCCAGGTAGGTTCATGCACAAGGACAGTCTATGTGTTTTTATGGAAACAGTCTGAAGTGTTGGACCTCTAGATTGTCCTTGTAATTCTGCAGAGGGAGAGAATGTTCTTGGAAAGGGTTATCAGGAAGCGGGATTAGAAGCTTTGTTGCAGCAATGCGTGTCAGTTGTGCTTTGGGCCTTTGTCCTGACGCCTAGTCCAAGATCTGCATCGTTCAGTGGCAGAAATAGGCACCATAGCACTCTGAAGATGTCTGTAAGATGCTGGCAGGTTCACTATGGGCCCAGATGTTTCCAAGGGGAAGCAATTACCTCTGTTTGCCTAAGACCAAGGTGTTTCCCAGGATGCAAAACCAGGATATTCCTGGGCAGACTGGATGGCATTTGATCCTGCTACATATATTCCACCACAGACTGAGCTGATCACAGACATAGACGGATGTCCTTCGTGTCAACAGTTTGAATCTCATTTTGTTCCCTTGTCCAAATTTGTCATTAAACAGCTACTAAATGTAAGACCTTCTTGGAACTGGAGACTCAGCTCATATGGCTTGACGTACTCACTGACACAGTCCTCACTTCCTAATAGCATTTATCTTTTTCTTCTATGTTTTGATCACATTTGCTATAAGTGAAAAAGAAGCAGTTAAAAATGTTCTCATTACATATTACACATACAGTTTATTAATCATCCCATAAATCAATGAATTTGTTAAAAAATGTTTGTGGGATAGATACCCAGTAGTGCAATTGCTGGGTCATAAGGTAGCTCTATTTTCAGTTTTTTGAGGAACCTCCATGCTGTTTTCCAGAGTGGTTGCACCAGCTTGCATTCCCACCAACAGTGTAGGAGGGTTCCCCTTTCTCCACATCCTCGCCAGCATCTGTCATTTCCTGACTTGTTCATTTTAGCCATTCTGACTGGTGTGAGGTGGTATCTCATTGTGGTTTTGATTTGTATTTCCCTGATGCCCAGTGATGTGGAGCACTTTTTCATGTGTCTGTTGGCCATCTGGATGTCTTCTTTGCAGAAATGTCTGTTCATGTCCTCTGCCCATTTCTTGATTGGATTATTTGTTCTTTGGGTGTTGAGTTTGCTAAGCTCTTTGTAGATTTTAGATACTAGCCCTTTATCTGATATGTCATTTGCAAAGGGGCACGTGTACCCGAATGTTTATAGCAGCAATGTCCACAATAGCCAAGTTATGGAAAGAACCTAGATGTCCATCAACAGATGAATGGATAAAGAAGATGTGGTATATATATATGATGGAATACTATGCAGCCATCAAAAGAAATGAAATCTTACCATTTGCGACGACATGGATGGAACTAGAGCGTATTATGCTTAGCGAAATAAGTCAACTGGAGAAAGATAACTACCACATGATCTCCCTGATATGAGGAAGTGGAGATGCAACGGGGGTGGGAGTTAAGGTGGTAGGAAAAGTAAAAATGAAAGAAGATGGGATCGGGAGGGAGAAAAACCAAAAGAGACTCTTAATGTCATAAAACAAACTGAGGGGGGTGGGGGGAAGAGGGGTTGGGTGAGGGTGGTGGGGTTACATCATATGTTTAAATAAAGCTTAAATAAAGTAAAAAAAAAAAAAAGAAAAGAAATATATATATGCAGAGAAAAAAAAAATGTTTGTGGGAATTGGGTAATTATTTGGAAGAAAGTGAATGAATCATGTAGATCTCCCTGCAAAGCAAAAAGGATCTGGAATAGAGCTGACAATGCCTTCTATTTCATGGTTTTTCAAATTCATGGTTAGAGGAGGTAACAACTCTCTGAAGGTACCATTTTGGCAGAGAGGACCTATTGTGCAATCCCTTTCCTTTTGCCTCAGTCACTTCCAATAGTCGAGGGAATGATGAAAGCCATCTCTTGTTTTTCCAATTACCATCTGATTTCTACCACATAAATTTCAAGCAGGAGATGAGCAGTAGGAGGCACAAATATAGCAGGAACACTAAAATGGAGAAAAATCCTAGAGAATAAAGAGGGCAGGACAGATCTCAGATGATAATGGATAAGAAAAGTTAGATGTCTTTTCACACAAGAAACAGGTTGAACATAACAGCTTATTATGGATAAGAGAAGAATCAGTGATTTTTCTGGAAAGTATTAACTACATAAATGAATGAATGAATTAATGAGTGAATGAATAAATATTAAAATATTGATTATGGGGACGCCTGGGTGGCTCAGTTGGTTAAGCAGCTGCCTTCGGCTCAGGTCATGATCCCGGCGCCCTGGGATCGAGTCCCACATTGGGCTCCTTGCTCGGCAGGGAGCCTGCTTCTCCCTCTGCCTCTGCCTGCCACTCTGTCTGCCTGTGCTCGCTCACTCTCTCTCTCTCTCTAACAAATAAATAAATAAAATCTTAAAAAAAAATTGATTATGATATTTTTCTAACTTGTATTTTGCTGGCAATTACAACAGGATTTTATGAAGAACCAATTATCAGTTGTTCAATCTATTGTTCATAAATAAATAAAATATAATTAGAATATTACTGCTGGCAAATGAGCTCACAATATTTAAACTAGTGTATTTGAATGTCTTAAATGGCATTCAGAATCTAGACAGTTAGCCATCTTAATTTTATACAGTCAAAAACTAAAAATAACTTCTCCAACCCTTCAAAAATGTCCTTAGCTTTTTGGTATGTTTTAGAAATGTCATTACTTAAAGCCTCAATATTGATAGATGAATATGGTAGGTCTCCACTCAGTGTCTCATTATTCTTTTTTAAAAATTTTTAAAAGATTTTATTTATTTATTTGTCAGATAGAGAGCACAGAAGCGAACACAGGCAGACAGAGAGACAGGCAGAGGCAGAGGGAGAAGCAGGCTCACCGCTGAGCAAGGAGCCGGATGTGGGACTCGATCCCAGGACGCTGGGATCATGACCTGAGCCGAAGGCACCGCTTAACCAACTGAGCCACCCAGGCGTCCCAGTGTCTCATTATTCTTATTTTATTTAAAGTTCTAAGACAGAAAGAAAGGAAGAAAGAGGCTGTCATAGGATTTGTTAATGCTTCCAGACCCAAGGGAGAAGACGTTCTAAAAAGAGGTGATGCTTCAATTTATTCTTATTAGATTTGTTTGCAATGTGGACAAATACTGGCAATGAATCAATTCTCGATCAGGTTGATTCTCAAGATCTTAAATCAAGGTGATGCTTTAAAAGATTTTGCTTTTTTTGGATAAGGATAATTGGTTTATAGTAAACCATTTTATTCAGTTGTATTAAGCCATTTTTTGAAAAACAGTTCAATGTCGAAGATTCATAGATGGACACTGAGCTTTCTAATTATGAAATAGAATTTCTTTGTGGCTTTGAGTAAATTTCTCTATATTATAGACCTCCAAAACTCTATAAATATAGTGAATAAAAAGTGTATGCACATTTTAAAATGTGGGGCTGGTTTAAAAGGTCTTCTCTTTTCAGGAACTAGCAAGAACAAACATTCTCCTTCTGATTTTTTTTTTTTTTTTGAGAGGGAGAGAGAGGAAAGGGAGGGGTAGCAGATAAGGGAGGAAGAGAGAAAATCTTAATCAGGTTCATTCCAAGTGAGGATTCTGACCAGGACTCACTCAGTCACTGGAAGGAAGTTTTCCCAGTAACATCTGCATTAGCCTGCTATATGAATAAGAAATCAACTTCTACTGTGCAAAACCACCCAGATTCCAGAGACTGTTATGACTGCTAGTACTATTTTCTTTAAGATTTATTTATTCACTTTAGAGAGAGGGAGGGGAGGGGTAGTAGGAGAAGGAGAGTAAATCCAAAGCAGAGTCCCATATGAAGTTCAAGAGTGACGCTGGGCTCGATCTCACAACCCTGAGTTCTTGACCTGATCTGAAATCAAGAGTGAGTCACTTAACTGACTGAACCACCCAGGCACCCCTCCTAAAGTTTTTGTGTAGACAAGGATAACCATCGCAAGTTCTGTTGGTGTACTTCTATAATTTTATATTATTTTCCTATTTCCTCTGTGAAATAATCTCATACAGAGTTACATGCATAAGAGAAAGAGATACTGAGGAAAAGATGTCTGAGAAAAAAAAAAACAAAAGAAAACTAGCAGAGGAATTGAAGGGGAATGGGTTAAGAAATGATATACAACAAGAACAGCTATATTTGGTCTGTGAATTTTGTGATTTCTGTTTATTTTATTAGATAACATGCATCTTTACCTGGATCAGATTTAAGAAAATGCTCAATTTTACTGATGTGACAGAATTTATTCTTTTGGGATTAACCAGTCATCCTGAACTACAACTCCTTTTCTTTGTGGTGTTCTTACTGGTCTACATTATCACACTGATTGGGAACATTGGCATGATCATACTAATCAGGATCAGTCCCCGGCTCAATAGCCCCATGTACTTTTTCCTCAGTCACTTATCTTTTGCAGATGTGTGGTTCTCCTCTAATGTCACGCCGAAGATGTTAGAAAATTTAGTAGCCGAGATCAAAACTATTTCCTATCCTGGCTGTATAGTGCAGTGCTTTTTCTTCATTGCCTTTGTCCACGTAGAGGTGTTCATCCTTGCCGTGATAGCCTTTGACAGATACATGGCGATTGGCAACCCTCTGCTTTATAGCAGCCGGATGTCAAGGACCATCTGTATTCGACTGATCTCTTTTCCTTATCTATATGGCTTCTTCATTAGTTTGATCTCAACACTGTGGACCCATGGTTTGTACTTCTGTGGGAATATTGAGATCAACCACTTCTACTGTGCAGACCCAGCCCTCATCAAAATGGCCTGTGCGGGAACCTTCATCAAAGAATACACCATGCGCACCTTGGCGGGTCTCAACTTCTCTTATTCCTTGCTAGTCATCATCATCTCCTACATATTTATCCTCATTGCCATCTTAAGAATGCGCTTTGCAGAAGGAAGAAAGAAAGCCTTCTCCACGTGTGGTTCCCACTTGACAGCTGTCACTATATTTTATGGAACTCTATTCTTCATGTATCTCAGAAGTCCAACAGAAGAGTCTGTGGAACAGGGCAAGATGGTGGCTGTGTTTTACACCACAGTAATTCCTATGTTGAATCCCATGATCTACAGTCTCAGGAACAAAGATGTAAAGGAGGCCATGAGCAAAGCAGTCAGTAGAACAATTTTAACTAAGTAAAACAGAAACTTCAAATGTAGGATGAGACCCATAGTTCAATAGGAGTGTAAAAAGATTTTCAAATCATTCTGAGAAAATTTGTTATTTCTGTTTTCAATAAATAGACAAAGAATACATAATTGAGACAAAAGTAATAGCACAAAGAAAAGGGAAGCATATTTTAAACCAGACTCTCTGGGTCTATGAGACCGGAGATGATAAGATATGTTGACAATAACATCCATTCTTTCCCTTTCACCCAATGTCAAATTCAGTAGTTTATTTTGTGACTGGGAATGTTCTCACAAGTCGCTCTTCTGAGTATAATTTTAAAAAGACTGTAATGGTCTCTTCTGGCACCTAGAATAGGTATTGGTTTGAGATGACAGGTTATTATTGTAAAACGCTTCAATTGAATATAATTTCACCAGGAGGCATTGTTAAAATTGGAGACAACATCCCTGATAATTGGATATTTTATGTAGAATATGATATAATAAGATCGACGTAACCATGGTAATTAATGTAACATTATACTAGGTGAATATCTGCCTTTCAAATATATAATAATTAATTCAATAAGCTTCATTTCTAGTGAACATACTTGACAACCTATGGTATCCATGTAAGATTCATTTTATGTCTTTTGTTACAATGACTATCAGAAGATGATAACATAATCTCAGTGAGTTTTGGAACTTGGATTGTATTTCCATAAATATATTTCAACAAGTTACCTGTAGAAAATTTGGGAGAGATGTAGAGATAGCTTTACTCTTTTTTTTTCTTTTATGTTTTTTGAATTATTTTATTTATTTATTTATTTTTATTTATTTTTTAAGATTTTATTTATTTATTTGACATACAGAGATCACAAGTAGGCAGAGAGGCAGGCAGAGAGAGAGGAGGAAGCAGGCTCCCTGCTGAGCAGAGAGCCCGATGTGGGACTCGATCCCAGGACCTTGGGACCATGACCTGAGCCGAAGGCAGAGACTCTAACCCACTGAGCCACACAGGTGCCCCATCTTTTATGTTTTTTTTTTTTTTTAATAGTTCAATTGGGTTTGGTGGCAGTAAGAAACTATAGAGCCTTTAGTGTTTCCAGCACTTACCCTTGTATCTTGTCATATGTCTCATATCAGAATTTCAAGTGAACACACCATTGTTCATATATAGCACATGATCTATCTTTTTTTTAGAATGTTATTGTCTCAGTTTCAAAAATGCTTTTAAAAAAAATAAAGATTTCAAGGCACGAACAGCTAAATGTGATTGTGATGTACAAAATCTATAATCTTTTATATGCTTACACATGTGTATGCATATGGTTTTCACAAGTATACACATGTATGTGTATGCATATTTGTGTGGTGTGTAAGTGTATGTGTGTGTCTCAGAGTCGTCAACTTGATAGCACTTTCTAGGAGTTCTTAGTGAAGAATTTCCTTTAGAATCCAACTTGTTATCACATAAAATAACCACTATGATTATATCACTTATAATCTTACATGTCATAATACCATGGGTTTTCTTATTGTACTACATTATTTCCACTTTCAGTACATTTAATTTTATAAATCCAAACTGCCTACCTCTCTAAGAGCACAATTCCTTTCTCTACATAGCTATATCTTGACACACATTGTAAAACTGCGTCTAGTTATAGCCAGGAAATTTCCTCATTTGGTTAAAATTTAAATATGCTTGAATTTTAGTGACACCAAATATTACAACATATTCCTTGAGCATTTGAAATATTTTACTTCTTTTTTTGCTTTGTTTTATCTACTTCTCTTTTGCAGAGTTCATATTTTTTGTACTGAAGCAATTATTTCTCTGATAACTCTGTTTTTAAAATGTTATCTCATGGTACATTAAGTTCTATGAAAGAAGAAACCATTTCTGTCTTGATCATCACTGTAATACCAGCATTATAAACTCTGTACATAAGAAGTGGTTACTAAATATTTGTTAATTAGATGAATAGACTGGCTATTTTATGTCACATCTTTGTTTATAGCTTGGTGTTCATCTTCTAATTTAGTTTAGAAATGTGTTTTTAAAACATACTTATACAATGAGATGCCACCTTATACCAGTCAGAATGGCTAAAATTAACAAGACAGGGAAAAACAAATGTTGGCGAGTATGTGGAGAAAGAGGAACCATTTCACACTGCTGGAGGGAACGCAAGCTTGTACAGCTACTCTGGAAAACAATATGGAGATTCCTCAGGATGTTAAAAATAGAGCTACCTTACAACCCACGATTGCACTACTGGGTATTTACCCCCAAAGATACAGATGTAGTGAAAAGAAGGGGCACCTGCACTCCCATGTTCATAGCAGCGATGTTCACAGAGCTGAGATGTCCTTCAATGGATGAATGGATACAGAAGATGAGGTCAAATATACAATGGAATATTAATCACCTATCAGACAGGATATCTATCATTTACATAGGCAGGGATGGAACTGGAGGGTATTATGCTAAGTGAAATAAGTCAATCAAAAAACCACAATTATCATATAGTTTTACTCATATGTGGAACATAATAGTGCAGGAGACAATAGGGGAAGGGAGGGAAAACGGAATGGGAAGAAAAAATTGAGGGAGACAAACTATATGAGATTTGACTCTGGGAAACAAACTGAGGATTGTGGAAAGGGAGGTGTATGGGAGGTTGTGGTAACTGGGTGATGGGAATTAAAGAGGGCATGCAATATGATGAGCACTGGGTGTTATATTCGACTACACTTGATCTTAGCCAAAAGGCCGAGAAGCGATTGTTATATTTGACTAATGAATGGTTGTACATTACATCAAAAACTAATGATGGGGGCACTTGGGTGGCTCAGTGGGTTAAAGCCTCTGCCTTCGGCTCAGGTCATGATCACACGGTCCTGGGATCAAGCCCTGCATCAGGCTCTCTGCTCAGTGGGGAGCCTGCTTCCCCCCACTCCACTCTCTCTACCTGCCTCTCCGCCTACTTGAGATCTCTGTCAAATATAAATAAAAATCTTAAAAAACAAAACAAAGCAAAAAACCTAATTATGTACCATACCTAGGCTAATTGAATTTAAATAAAAATGTTTAAAAAATAAAACACACTTATATTTTAAATAAGTATGTAGTCAGATCAACTAAACTCTGTCTTGTGAGTTTCTTCATCAGGGTTGTGATAAAGAGATCCTTTTTCAAATGTGGAGTGATAGAGTATGTTATGTTGTCCCCAAATCCAGTCTTCTCTTTTAGTGAAACATAAAACAAAACCAAAAACTAGATGCATTTCTCAGCTGTCCTTACAGATTTTGTGGCCAACTGTCTGAGGTCTATCCCAGGGTGCACAGCTGGAAGTGTGTATTACATGCCCAAGCCTCACCATAACAGTGTCCCATGAGTCACCTTCTATTAACCTTTTATTTTTGTTTGTTCACCAGTTACAAACAAAAGTCTGTGAAGTCCAGGGGATGATGTGGAGTCACAGGAAAAAGTTCCAACTCATTCAATCCCTGGAAAGAAGGTCTCCCAGTAACATCTGCATTAGCCTGTTATATGAATAAGAAATCAATGTCTACTATGCTAAGTCACAAATATTTCAGAGATTTTTCTGACTACTAGTATTATATTAACCAATATGAACAGACTTCATAACCATTTATACAAAAAATAAGTACTTAAAATATTTATAATTAATTTAAACCACTTAGAATTTATTTCTGTTCATAGCCTGAATCTAGAATCTAACATTAATTTTCATAAAACTTCAACTACCACTATTTGTGTACTAATATCTCTATCCCTCTAATTATAAAATGCCAATAATATTATATATAAATTTGCTTTTATTTATCTATATTTTTTAGCATTCTAAACTGCTGTTTAATCAGTTCACTCATTCATCTAGCAAGTTTTAGTTGAGTGTATAGTATTATATACCTGGCACAGTTTTAGGTATTTGTTATCAATGAACCAAACAGAAAAAGAAATCCTTGGTCTCATGAAGTTTATATTCCAGTGGTGTGAGACATACAAAAACAATTATCACAAAATACATGTGGATCATATAATAAGTTAGTAATTGTATGGCAAAAATCTGAAAAAACAATTGTGGGATAATAAGAGGGTCTCTGACTGGAGAATGAGGATAACTTTTATTGAGAAGGTGAGATAAGTCTATGGCTAGACCACCCTGAACATTCCTGCTCTCGTCTGATCGCAAAAGCTAAGCAGGGTCGAGCCTGTTAGTACTTGGATGGGAGAAGGTGACAGTAAGCAAAAACTTCATGAAAGTGGTCTAGATAGTAGCTATGCACATGTGCATATATGTGTGTGGGGAGGTAGTGCTCTAAGCACAAAAAGCAGCTAGAAAAGAGTTTAAGTGCAAATATTCATGGAATATTCACGGAAAAATTGGAAGCCATTGCTGTTAGAACTCAGGACAATGAGAAAAGTAATAGAATATGAGATCAAAGGCATAACAGGGTCTTAGCATAAGCAATATGAACTAAGTTGTAGGAAATACAGGGGAAGGGATTATTAATTTTACATAGGGACCCTCAAGAAAATGTTTAAAAGGCAAGTAATTTTTTCATGACCCATATAGGTAGAAAATTGCATTAAATAATCTTTGTTATCTGGAGAGATCTCTGGTTAGAATAATAAAAACTCACTTTCTTTCTCTGTGCAACTTGTCCTATCTGAATTTCTCCATGTTAAATGAGTGGCTGTTCTGGCTTCTTATACTGAGAACCACCTTTTAACATTAAACCTAGAGCAATCACATGAGGCTTTTTAGTGTCTTGTAGAAGCTGGCCTTAAAAATTAAGCTTAGCACAATATTTGAGGGGATAAAATATAATTAGCATACCATTGAGAGAAATTCTGGATCAGAGTTAGGTTACTGTTTATGATGTAGGCCCAAAACTTCTGTGGATAGTAAACCTTTGGTCCTAGGTAGCAAAATTATGCTCTCAAGATCCACACAGAGCTGTAACTCGTATATGCTTAATCAACACTCCTCAATTCCAAAGTATGGTTTCATGGTAAGCCTGGAGCTTCTCAACACTACTCTGAGA
Source organism: Taxidea taxus jeffersonii (assembly GCA_003697995.1). NCBI lineage: Eukaryota > Metazoa > Chordata > Mammalia > Carnivora > Mustelidae > Taxidea > Taxidea taxus. The sequence goes on from ML093529.1 coordinate 19,944, forward strand.
AATATCTAAGTGATAGACATGTGCCTCTCTTAGTTATAGAGTTAACCTATTGAAAGAAACCTATTGAAAGTTAACCTATTGAAAGAAACCTATTGAAAATATGATCATTTCACCATTTTCTTTAGTCAAAAAATATTTCTTGTATATCTACCATGTGCATCCATCCAAGGTAGGGCCATGAACAAGGCAATTGCTCTGTTGAAAATCTTCTTGCAATGAGAGAAGAATGGATTTGGTGGGAAACCAGCAATTCCTCCAGTGATCTCAATAAGCAGAAATAGGCTCTTGTTGCAGGAACTAAAGTAGGGCCATATGAGTATGATGCAGCGGTCAGGCCAGAAGAGGGAACAACTTGGAGGGCATACATTGCCAGACACTCAAGCAAAGTGATCAAATGCATATTTTAGCTATACAAAGAACATTTCTGTTCCTTCAAGTTCATAAAGACTTTGATAAAATATTCTCTTTAGATTCTATTATATACGCCAGTCATATAGTAGAAATGAGAGTCATTTGGGATCAGTAGTTGAGATTTTGATCTGCACAATTAATAGTTACTTGTGGGATTGAGATGAGTGGCAGTACGAATTCTGGATTCAAAGTCCGGAATCAGGAACCTAGTCCCTGATTCATTAGAAATAAGAACTTGAGCAAGTCACTGAAACTCTCTAAGCTCTAAGTCTCTTGACTGTAAAATAGATATCATAATGATGGTGGTGGTGAAAATTAGGTTAGCATGTGCAAAAGTAATATATGCTCTATTGTTATTAACTTTCTCATGTTCTTATTCATAAAATGAAAGATGTAAAGCAGATACATTTTCCTGCTCTGATATGCTACAGTTTTCCTTGTAGGCAATGATGCTACTTAGTTCATCTTTCACTGGAAAAGCCCAGTGGCACAGACGGAGAACTGCAGAACACAAGACTGCCTTATGCAGACTGAGTGACATCATCACCCAGTTGAGCGTGATGCAAACCCAAAGCAAATTGTGTTCTTTGATCTCAGGACACATGCAAAATAACTTGAGTTTGGGGAAAAACCAAATTGTGCAAACCTATGTGGATGGAACTAGAGGGTATTATGCTTAGCGAAATAAGTCAATCAGAGAAAGACAACTATCATATGATCTCCCTGATATGAGGAAGTGGAGATGCAACATGGGGGGTTTGGAGGGTAGGAAAAGAATAAATAAAACAAGATGGGATCAGGAGGGAGACAAATCATAAGAGACTCTGAATCTCACAAAATAAACTGAGTGTTGCTGGTGGGGGGGGTCGGGAGAGGGTGGTTGGGTTATGGACATTGGGGGGTGTGTGTACTGTGGTGAGTGCTGTGAAGTGTGTAAACCTGGCGATTCACAGACCTGTCCCCCTGGGGCTAATAATACATTCTATGTTTACAAAAAATTGATAAAAACAAAATATATATATATATAAAGACCAAAACTCAACAGTGGGTTTTCCTCTAGAGAGTTACTTGCCCCCAGGGTTCTTTGTAGGCAAAGCTTCTTAATTGGTTCTTCTTCTTCTCCTCCTTTTTTTTTTTTTTTTTTCCTAAAGCAAAGATTTAAGGGAACTTCTCTTGTGGAATTTCAGGTTTTCTTTTACCTGGTATACATTGCTTATCATCTCTTATGTAGCATTTGCTTTTCACTTCTGCTTTCTTACTGGGAATACTTCTCGTCATTCTCTGGTTGGTATAAAAATATATCTATCCAGATCTGTCAGATTAAATTTGCATCTCAGATTTTAACTTCTCTTATTTTTTAAAAGATTTTACTTATTTATTTGAGAGAGAGAGCAGGAGCGAGAAAAGGCTAGATAGCACAACCAGGGAGAGAAGCTGAGGGAGAGGGAGAAGCAGACTCCCCGCTGAGCAGGGAACCCAAAGCGGGGCTGGATCAAGGATCATGGGATCATGACCCCAGCAGAACACAGCCGCCCAACTGGCTGAGCCACTCAGGTGCCCCTATCTTCTCTTATTCTTTATAATTACAGTTAATTATTCTATACATGATATCTGTGTGTGAAGGTGTCTATTTATGCACATGGAAGAGACAGAGAAATAGGAAGGAGGGAGGAAAGAGACAGATACAGAGAGAGAGAAAGATATTTTCTACAGAGATTTGATTATTTAATTATTACAAACTACTAACGGAAGCTATAATTTCCAGGAGTGCATTTAGTAATAATTGTGCCCTGTGTATTTATTATGTATGCATATGTAATGTCTTTTCACACTTAAAATTAAACAATGAAATGAGTATTATTTTTACTGTTGCATCATATTAAGGCATAGAGAAATGAAAGACAAAGAAAACAAATATAAAACCAGTTCAAGTTCTTACATCATGGAGCCAGAATTCAACACAAGTCTGACAACAGAAACAGAATTCTTTAATGAGAATACTGAATATTTGCTCATGCCTGACCTTATGGGGAAAAAAAAAATCAGTATTTACTGATATAATTTGAAATATGGAGTGATGCAATAGGGGAATCTCCATAACATAATAGTCAATAATATTTAGTAGATTATAATTATATGCTAAGGAGTCCACATCCAGGGAATATGTATAAATTAATGAATGTATGTAAATAGTTTACCCCTTTATACCTGGCTTTGATGACCAGTGTGATCAGTTTGCCCTCTTTAATTTAAATGGGTGCAAGCATGAGATTAGATTAGAAATAATATTTTCTCTAACACTTAGGGCTGGTTAATTATTTGATTAAGTGGCTTCCATCCCTAATCATGGAGAATATGCTTACAATGAAGTGAAGAGGTAAAAGATTATTTTTGCATTGGGTTGAAGAAAGAATTATGACCCTTCATAAATATATTAAAATATGAAACCTCCAAACATGCCAATATTGGAAACAAGAGATGTTTAAGAAATAGTCTTAGAGGAGTGTATGTGTGGCTCAGGTCCTGAACTCAGGGTCCTTGGATCAAGCACCACAAAGGGCTTTGTGTTTAGTGGTGAATCTGCTTGGGATTCACTCTCTCCATCTCCCCCTCCCTCCACTCATGCTCTCTCTGAAATAAGTAAAAAAAAATCTTTAAAAATATAAGTAGTCTTGGAAGTTTGGCTAAGCACACTATTTAGTAGTAGTATGTTTCAGTCACATTATTTATATAACTGTTATGTGCTAGGGCATCTTAGTAACTTCCAGTCATACATAGTGAATAAAGAAATATAAAAGAGGCATGGATAAAAATATATATTGAGAAATAAACAGCACCTGATTTCAAAATTTATTTCCTCCTAGTTATCTCTGAGATTTATAACAAATACTGACTTGGAGTTGAGAAAATGCTCAATTTCACCGATGTGACAGAGTTTATTCTTTTGGGACTAACCAGTCGTCAGGAATGGCAAGTCGTCTTCTTCATCATTTTTCTTGTGGTCTATGTGGTCACCATAGTGGGCAATATGGGCATGATCATGTTAATTAAGGTCAGCCCACAGCTTAACAGCCCCATGTACTTTTTCCTCAGTCACTTGTCATTTGTGGATGTGTGGTTTTCTTCCAATGTGACCCCCAAAATGTTGGAAAATCTGTTATCAGAAACAAAAACTATTTCTTATGCCGGTTGTTTGGTACAGTGTTTCTTCTTCATTGCCCTCGTTCATGTAGAAGTTTTCATTCTTGCTGTGATGGCCTTTGATAGGTACATGGCAATTGGGAAACCTCTGCTGTATGGCAGCAAAATGTCTAGGGCAGTCTGTATGCGACTGATTTCTTTCCCTTACATATATGGCTTTCTGACTAGTCTGGCAGCAACCCTGTGGACATATGGCATGTCCTTTTGTGGGAATGTTGAGATCAACCACTTTTACTGTGCAGACCCACCTCTCATCAAAATGGCGTGCGCAGGGACTTTTGTAAAAGAATACACGATGATCATACTTGCAGGCATTAATTTCACATATTCTCTGACTGTGGTGACCATTTCTTATCTGTTCATTGTCATTGCCATTCTACGGATGCACTCAGTGGAAGGGAGGCGAAAGGCTTTTTCCACCTGTGGCTCCCACTTGACAGCGGTCATCATATTTTATGGGACACTCATATTCATGTATCTCAGACGTCCTACAGAGGAGTCTGTGGAGCAGGGGAAAATGGTGGCTGTGTTTTATACCACAGTGATCCCCATGCTGAATCCCATGATCTACAGTCTGAGGAACAAAGATGTGAAAGAAGCCATGAAAAAAATGATCAGCAGAACATGTTTAACAAAATAAAATAAAATTTTGTTAATATTGTCTTGTGTGATTCATAAGAATTTGTCAACAGATTGTGGTTCAGCATATCAAAAACTTTTTACAAAAGCTAAATATTTCGTGCATTAAAAATAAAAGGAGAAAGACTGAAACCCAGAGGAAAAAAGGAGACAATTCAACCCTATTGATGTGAGTAGTAAGGATTAGTTAAAATTTTAAAAATTTATTAATTGAAAAGGTCGTTTGAGCCAAAATTTGCAGGTCTAATTGAAATAGTTCAAATATTTAGCAGCAAGGAAATATTTTGTTTTTCTTATTAAAAAATGCAATGAATGATTATGGAAAATACTTATCAATTTTCCTATTTAGAGAGTAAATTGGAGCAGTAAAAATAATAACATTTCTTTTAGTTTTCTAGTATGACAACATAAAAATGGTGGTCTTGCTAATGGTTGTGAGATTTGTGGAAACATACTTTTTCTTCAATATGAATGGCAGGTCTATTCAGAGACTACTACTTTAAAAAAAGCTATTCTCTTGTATGTCATCGCTTTTCAACATTTTTAGTATTTTTTTTTCTTCCTTGCCGATTTGGATGCCTTTAATTTCTTTTTGTCGTCTGATTGCTGAGACTAGGACTACCAGTACTATGTTGAATAGTAGTGGTGATAATGGACATCCTTGCCGTGTTCCTGACCTTAACGGAAAAGCTCTCAGTTTTTCTCCATTGAGAATGATACTTGCGGTGGGTTTTTCATAGATGGCTTTGATAATGTTGAGATGTGTGCCCTCTATCCCTACGCTTTGAAGAGTTTTGATTAGGAAGGGATGTTGTACTTTGTCAAATGCTTTTTCAGCATCTATTGAGAGTATCATATGGTTCTTGTTCTTTCTTTTGTTAATGTACTGTATCACATTGATTGATTTGCGGATGTTGAACCAACCCTGCTGCCCTGGAATAAATCCCACTTGGTCGTGGTAAATAATCCTTTTAATGTACTTTTGGATCCTATTGGCTAGTATTTTGGTGAGAATTTTCGCATCTGTGTTCATCAAGGATATTGGTCTGTAATTCTCTTTTTTGATGGGATCCTTGTCTGGTTTGGGGATCAAGGTGATGCTGGCCTCATAAAATGAGTTTGGAAGTTTTCCTTCCATTTCTATTTTTTGGAATAGTTTCAGGAGAATAGGAATTAATTCTTCTTTAAATGTTTGGTAGAATTCCCCTGGGAAGCCATCTGGCCCTGGGCTTTTGTTTGTTCGGAGATTTTTGATGACTGTTTCAATCTCCTTACTGGTTATGGGCCTATTCAGGTTTTCTATTTCTTCCTGGTTCAGTTTTGGCAGTTGATATGTCTCTAGGAAAGCATCCATTTCTTCCAGATTGTCGAATTTTTGGCATAGAGTTGCTCATAATATGTTCTTATGATTGTATTTCTTTGGTGTTGGTTGTGATCTCTCCTCTTTCATTCATGATTTTATTTATTTGGGTCCTTTCTCTTTTCTTTTGGATAAGTCTGGCCAGGGGTTTATCAAATTTTTTTTAATTTTTTTTATTTTTTAAAGATTTTATTTATTTATTTGTCAGAGAGAGAGAGAGAGAGAGAGAGAGTGAGAACAGGCAGACAGAGCGGCAGGCAGAGGCAGAGGGAGAAGCAGGTTCCCTGCTGAGCAAGGAGCCCGATGTGGGACTCGATCCCAGGACACTGGGATCATGACCTGAGCCGAAGGCAGCTGCTTAACCAACTGAGCCACCCAGGTATCCCGGGGGTTTATCAATCTTGTTAATTCTTTCAAAGAACCAGCTACTAGTTTCATTGATTTGTTCTATTGTTTTTTTTTGGTTTCTATTTCATTGATTTCTGCTTTAATCTTTACTATTTCTCTTCTCCTGCTGGGTTTAGGCTTTCTTTGTTGTTCTTTCTCGAGCTCCTTTAGGTGTAGGGTTAGGTTGTATATTTGAGACCTTTCCTGTTTCTTGAGAGAGGCTTGTATCACTATATATTTTCCTCTCAGGACTGCCTTTGCTGTGTCCCACAGATTTTGGACCATTGTGTTTTCATTATCAATTGTTTCCATGGTTTTTTTCAATTCTTCTTTAATTTCCTGGTTGACCCATTCATTCTTTAGAAGGATGCTGTTGAGTCTCCATGTATTTGTGCTCTTTCCAAATTTCCTCATGTGATTGAGTTCTAGCTTCAGAGCATTGTGGTCTGAAAATATGCAGGGAATGATCCCAATCTTTTGATACCTGTTGAGACCTGATTTATGACCTAGGATGTGATCTATTCTGGAGAATGTTCCATGGGCACTAGAGAAGAATGTGTATTCTGTTGCTTTGGGATGGAATGTTCTGAATATATCTGTGATGTCCATCTAATCCAGTGTGTCATTTAAGACCTTTATTTCCTTGTTGACCTTTTGCTTTGATGATCTGTCCATTTCAGTGAGGGGTGTGTTAAAGTCTCCAACTATTATTGTATTCTTGTCAATGTGTTTCCTTTGATTTTGTTATTCATTGGTTTATATAGTTGGCTGCTTCCATGTTAGGGGCATAGATATTTAAAATTGTTAGATCTTCTTGTTGGACAGACCCTTTGAGTATGATATAGTGTCCTTCCTCATTTCTTATTATAGTCTTTGGCTTAAAATCTAATTGATCTGATATAAGGATTGCCACCCCAGCTTTCTTCTGATGTCCATTAGCATGGTAAATTGTTTTCCACCCCCTCACTTTCAATCTGGAGGTGTCTTCAGGTCTAAAATGAGTTTCTTGTAGACAGCATATTGATGGATTTTGTTTTTTTATCCATTCTGAAACCCTGTGTCTTTTGATTGGGGCATTTAGCCCATTTACATTCAGGGTAACTACCGAGAGATATGAATTTAGTGCCATTGTATTGCCTGTATGGTGATTGTTACTGTATATTGTCTCTGTTCCTTTCTGATAATACTTTTAGCATCTCTCTTTGCTTAGAGGACCCCTTTCAATATTTCCTGTAGAGCTGGTTTGGTGTTTACAAATTCTTTCAGTTTTTGTTTGTCCTGGAAGCTTTTTATCTCTCCTTCTATTTTCAATGATAACCTTGGTGGATAAAGTATTCTTGGCTGCTCAACATTTTTAGTATTCAAGAAAGATTTGGCATGGTATGTAAATATCTCTTACAGATTCCAGTAACTGCCATATTTAAATGCCACGGTGGCCATTGATCACTGACCTTCTCCCTTGTCCCTGCCAAAGGGTCTTCAGTTGGACAGAAGAGTGGGTAGAATCAGCAAATGGATGTATAATTTTGAAAGCACAGCTTTCTTGATCGCACTTAATACATAAATTAAATTGGTATTCATTTGGAATATTTTGCACATCATGACTAAGATGTAGTAGATATTTTAAAATAATTTTTGTATTTGAAAGACACAAAGTATTTAGGGTGGTGTATTTGTTGCTAATGATAACATGGCCCACCACTCTCCTACCTCATTTCATGAAATACAAGCATGAGGAACAACTTTAAAACCTTAAAGTCTCTATATCAATACATACATCTCTACATACATTAATAATCTGCCTTTTTGATGTAGAAAATACAAAAATACAGCAAATGGAACGAACACACACTTATATTACACATTTAAGTAATTACAAATTTATCTGTAAAGATGTAAATATAAAATGACATTGATGTAATAAAAAAATAAACATTCTTATTTGTCCACTTTTGAGTTTTTATTTTCTTCAAGGGGAACCAGCAATGTATATGAACTCACTTCCACACACATACACACATGTCATTAGCAACATTTTAAAGGTATTTGCATTTAAACAAACTAGCAATTTAGATTAAATCATACTTTATTACGCAAAACTTAAAGCCCCCCAAAACTTTAAGATCTAACTCAATGTTACTTTTGGGGTTAGTTAAAAATAACTTTGTCAGGACAACTGTTTATTCACCAGTTGGATTTTGTTAGAGAACCCTTGATATGTGGATTAGTTGCTGATTACTAATAAATTTCAAAGTATGATTTTAAAACATTTTAATATTATGTAGGCTGTTAGCAGTTGGATTTGGATCTTTGCTATCTCTCTCATTCTCTCACTCATCCCCCCGGCCAAAAAATGAAAAGCTATCCCTATTTAGTTTTTAGGGATTTTTTTAGTGTTCCATAATGAATAAGAACATCAGGGGTGCCTGGGTGACTCAGTGGGTTAAGCCTCTGCCTTTAGCTCAGGTCATGATCTCAGGGTCCTGGGATCGAGCCCTGCATCGGGCTCTCTGCTCAGTGGGGAGCCTGCTTCCCCTCTCCTCCCTCCCCACCTCTGTCTGCCTCTCTGCCTCATTGTGATCTCTCTATGTCAAATAAATAAAAATAAAATCTTTAAAAAAAAAGAATGAGAACATCATGTTCTGGGTTTCAGTTTCCAAATTCATTTTTTGTTATTCATCCAGTTAATTTTTAGTTTCTAGTCACTGCTCTCCAAGGTCTCTCCAGGCTCATAATTTCTATGAATCTAAGTTTTTAGTAGAACTTAAAGTCATTTTTCCATTTGTTGAGAATTTGGGATATTTTTCCCAAGTACTTTGAAAAATAAATCTTACTGTTACATTCTGTCTACATCTGTCACCTTCATTATATTTAAGCATCTCTAATGTAAAGTGCATTTATCTTTCCTTGTCATGATACAAACCAAGAATATTTTCCCAAGGGACGCCTGGGTGGCTCAATTGGTTAAGCGGCTGCCTTCAGCTCAGGTCATGATCCCAGCATCCTGGGATCGAGTCCCACATTGGGCTCCTTGCTCTGCAGGGAGCCTGCTTCTCCTTCTAACTCTGCCTGCCTCTCTGTCTGCCTGTGCTCTCTCTCTCTCTCTCTAACAAATAAATAAATAAAATCTTTAAAAAAAAAAAGAATATTTTCCCAAGATGCATAACTGCTAAATGTGAACAAAATAATGCAGGACTGGGGCACCTGGGTGGCTCAGTGGGTTAAAGCCTCTGCCTTCAGCTCGGCTCATGATCCCGGGGTCCTGGGATCGAGCCCCGCGTCGGGTTCTCTGCTCAGCGGGTAGCCTGCTTCCTCCTCTCTCTCTGCCTGCCTCTCTGCCTACTTGTGATCTCAATATCTCTGTGTTAAATAAATAAAATCTTAAAAAAAAAAAAAGAATGCAGGACTCATGTAAAGGCCAGAGAAATTACACCATGTTATCAAGAATTTTGATTTCTTAACTTTACTGTAAGGGTTACCCTTCTCATTAACAGCCCTTAACTTCTCCTACCCCTGAGACGTTTCTGGCATTTTAATCATTTTTCCTTTCATAATTACCTGGATAGTTTCTTGGGGAGATATTCTCAATGCTCTCAGTGTTCAAAATTCTGTTATAAATAGTGAACAATTATTATCTGATGTTCTCATTTGCAGAAGGTAGGTCTGCAAATTGTATACTCTTTGCAAAACATGTTAATGCAGTCAAATCTTTTCACTTTTATCCATATTTTGAAAATGTGACTGAAACTTTATTTGTAGATTTATTTGTTATCACAGTGCTTTATATTATATGATATTACTGAGAAATATTCTTTTTCTATCCTTCAAAACATCCTAAGAATGAGCTCATTACAATGCAGATTTATATAATTTAATCCTTGTTTATTACCCTTTATACCATCGATTTTTACATTGTTGTTTTAAAACAGATGTGAATGGGGTTGAGGATGTCCTATCAGTGGTAATGATTGGGCCAGTAATTATACTTTTACTGTTTTTCTTTATGGGAAGTTCCTGAAAGGTTAATAAAAAATCTAAGTATTTTTGTAAGTTATACATTCTATCTTCTCAATTGTTTTGACAGATGATGCACTTATGCAATAAACTGGCTCTATCCCAGAACTCACTGGGACATCTGATCCCTGATCTAAACTTCAAGGGGGAGGGAGAAGCAATGGTCAACTACCTCTGTAGTTCAGCCTGCTGAAGGGTCATGCAAAGTTCGTCTAGGAGGTACTGTTAAAAGGATACCTTTGTTACGTCTTGGAGGATCATCAAACTAAATTTTAAATGTAAAGAAATAGGACAATAGAATAAGTAATCAAAGAGGCAGAAACATAAGGTCATTAAGGGTACAACATTGCAGTTAAATTAATTGGTTTGCATCCTAATCTTGTCCATTAGTAGTTGTCTGGCCAGGGAGACCTGGTTAGTCTCAGTGGTTTCTTCATTGCAAAATGATGATGTTAATAGAACCTGTTTCATAGGAGCTTTGTGTGCAAAAGTTTCAGTGAGCACCTAGTAAAAGTTGGCTATTCTTACTGATATTATAAAGCCGAGACTGTTGTCACTAGAAAATCTGTCTTAGTTTTTGTGTGTTGGAATGTTGTAATGTATTCTATAAAGCTGAACTAGAGATCACAACACTTTTTTAAAAAAAATCATAACTGTGAATATTTCTGAATATCAATTTACATGTAACATCTCAACTAGGCAACTTGAAGAGTTCCCAAGATGAATGAGATGAACTCTACTACTGGAGAGCTAAAGATTATGTGTAGAGGAAAATAAATACACACTCATACAGGAACTAAAGCAAAATTGGAGAAATAGTATTAGTTTATGTTTCTTATATACCTTGAAAAATATATTTATATCATTTTATGCTTAAAATAATAAGTAGAACCATTCATCAAAGTCAACTCTGTGACGTGGAGAATCATGGGTTCATCAAATGGGGTCAGGAGTCTTTGCATAGGGAAATCCCTGACCTTAGATCTCTTCCCCAAACAAACTTCAGCCATCATCTGACTCAGTATTCCCATACTTGAAATGAGCCAAAAGATGAGTTACAATGATGGAAATCAATAGTAATGGGAAACTTAGATAAGAATTAAAACTTTGGTGCCTATTATGTTATGTACCCAATTAATAGCATATTTAATTCCATTATTAAACATTTTCAAGGTAAGAATATAGTTCATTGAGGGATGCCTGGGTGGCTCAGTTGGTTAAGCGGCTGCCTTCGGCTCAGGTCATGATCCCACTGTCCTGGGATCGAGTCCCACATCGGGCTCCTTGCTCGGCAGGGAGCCTGCTTCTCCCTCTGCCTCTGCCTGCCTCTCTGTCTGCCTGTGCACTCTCTCTCTGACAAATAAATAAATAAAATCTTAAAAAAAAAAGAATATAGTTCATTGAGATTAATTCACTCCTGAATTCGTCCTTCTACTAATTGCAGGCTGCCATGATATAATCACAGAGCCCATACTTTTTTTTTTTTTTACATTATATAAAGGGATGTCTCCAGCAACACTCTTTTTCACCATGCTAAGCTAATATTCATTCTTCTGAGCTTTTGCATTTCATGCCATTCACTCTTCATATTTTTACACAGCTCGCTGTTTCTCACCAGTTCAGAAATCCCCGCCTCAGAAATCAGAAATTTTGATCACTTTGTCTGCACCCTGCCTCCTCTTATTTCTTATCTTCCTAGAATGCTGTCATTTTGTCACAGTATGTCCATTTCCTAAAGTATCTCATTTGTACATTTGTGTTTTGCTTGCTCTTTTTAATGATAATAGAGTAGGATGCAAACCACAATCTTGTATATCTTGTTCATTCTCAGATTTCCAGAATTTAGAATACTGCTAGGTATAGGGTTACCTGGGTGACTCAGTTGATTAAGCATCTGAGCCTTGATTTCAGCTCAGGTCATGATCCCAGAGTTGTGGAATTGAGCCCTGTGTCAGACTCTGTGCTAGGCATAGAGCCTGTTTGGCTCTGTCTCTTCGCTACCGCTCTCTCCCTCTCTTAAAAACACAAAATAAAAGAACTGCTAGCTATAACAAATATATCTGCCATAACATTGGCTTTGATGTTTGTAAATCAATTAAGGTAAGCAATTATAAACCAAGGCCCATTTTTAAGAGTAATAGACTCTTCAAACACTATTATTATGGGGAGCTCAGATTTCCAAGATGGTGTTAATGCTACAGATGTCTTTAAGAATTTATGGCAAGTTTTTACTTCTTGAGGGAAGTAAGATGGAAAAGTGTAGTAAATGGGGAAAATATTGTTTGGGAACCTCTTCCTTGAGAGGATGTTAAGTGTGAATATGAATAAGAAGGTGTAGAACTGATTGCATCTGAAAACCAGTAGAATCTGAAATAACATTTCACCTAAACTTTACTTCATGATATTTACCTGTTGGCATAATTTTGGTAGTGCATGCAGCAATCAAATAAGCATAATGTTTAGTCAAATAAAATAAAATATGATGTAGGAATTTCATATGTTGAAGGCATATGATAACAAATGGTAGGGAAAATATGTTAATAACTAGATTGTAACATCAATGTGTAAGTCCATAAGTTGGAAAGGACTTAGCCATTCCCTGACAATTTTTAGTCTGACTTGGATCATGTTTGTGCCTTGAGATTTAAAGCAAAATGTAAATGTCCAATTTTAATAATATCTGATAACAATGTATGTAGTTATCTATTTTACTGATAAGGAACTAATAAATATTGATGGTATGTACCTACCTATAAGACCTATTAAAGGAAACAATGAAGCCTACCTATTCTAAGCTTGGACATGGTGCATAATTGCATTGATTTTAAATTATTTCAATTAGAATAAGGATAAATGTGGCTCAAAAGTTTCAAGAATAAAACAGATTCATTCCTATTTTTTATTTCTCTGTAGGTACTACAGACCGGCTCTATGTTAAGGCAATGCCAAATTTCACAGATGTGACAGAATTTATCCTTCTGGGCTTGACCAGCCGTCAGGAGTTTCAAGTTCTCTTTTTTGTGGTATTCCTTGTCGTTTACATGATCACTTTGTTAGGGAACATTGGCATGATCATTTTGATCAGCATCAGTCCTCAGCTTCAGAGCCCTATGTACTTTTTCTTGAGTCATTTGTCTTTTGTGGATGTGTGGTTCTCATCCAACGTCACCCCTAAAATGCTGGAAAACTTATTATCCGAGACAAAAACCATTTCCTATGTGGGGTGTTTGGTGCAGTGCTACTTTTTCATTGCCCTTGTGCACGTGGAGGTCTATATCTTGGCAGTGATGGCTTTCGATCGCTACATGGCCATCTGCAACCCTTTGCTTTATGGCAGTAAAATGTCCAGGATTGTCTGTGTTCGGCTTATCTCTGTGCCTTATGTCTACGGGTTCTCTGTTAGTTTAATATGTACACTATGGACATATGGCTTATACTTCTGTGGAAACTTTGAAATCAACCACTTCTATTGTGCAGACCCTCCTCTCATCAAGATTGCCTGTGGAGGAGTCCACATCAAAGAATACACGATGATTGTTATTGCTGGAATTAACTTCACGTATTCTCTCTCTGTGGTCCTCATCTCCTACACTCTCATTGTAGTCGCCGTGCTACGCATGCGCTCTGCTGATGGCAGGAGGAAGGCATTTTCCACATGTGGGTCCCACTTGACAGCTGTTACTATGTTTTATGGGACTCTCATATTCATGTATCTCAGACGTCCCACTGAGGAGTCTGTGGAGCAGGGGAAAATGGTGGCTGTGTTTTATACCACAGTGATCCCCATGCTGAATCCCATGATCTACAGTCTGAGGAACAAGGATGTGAAAGAGGCGGTCAACAAAGCAATTGCCAAGGCAAGCAAGGGTCAATGAAACTTCATTAAATATTTTTGTGATATGTTGCTACCTATTATGAACATCCAGGCATAAAAGTCTTAATGCAACAAGGATTTTCTAAAGGCAACTCTTACATACAATAAAAGGTCTAATCTAACACATGATGCCTTACTCCAAGAAGGGACTCCAATTGCTAAGATGGCTTTATTCTACATGTACAACCTCATCATCAAAACTGACATATTAGTGTCATTCAGAGTGTACATAAAGTTGTGTTAAGTGTAGTCATTGGAGGAATTAATAAATAACTTTATAAATAAATGTTAATTACAGATACCTTTGCTAGAGTTGTACATGATTTCCTAAGGTATTTCCCTATACACATGCTCCTCTACTTAGAAAAAGAGTAATAATTCATGTATTTTTCATGACCTTAAGTATGTTAATGGTTCCTGATTAACCAAAAAGTGTTCTATAACATTAATTCTCACACGGACTTCTGAAAATGGAATTGTATTCAGAATCTTCAAACTATGTTTCAGGACAGTCATAAGTTCTATCCTCAGTATGTGTTGTTTGATAGTTAACAATGCTCCTACTTCAGTAAGCTGTTTATTCTAACTCTACTCTTTAGTTTGGATTCTGGTAAAATTCTTTAAAAAAATTATTTATTTGACAGAGAGAGAGAAAGAGAGAGAGAGAGAAGCCAGGTAGCAGCAGAGAGAGGGAGAGGGAGAAGCAGGCTCCTCACTGAGCAGAAAGCCTGATGTAGGGCTTGATCCCATGATCCTGAGATCATCACCTGAGCTGAAGGCAGACGCTGAATGAACTGAGCACCCAGGCACCCCTTGATTCTGGTATAACTCTTAATATAAGCTGCTAAATACAGAACTGAAGAAGGTAATGTTAGCGAGAAGAAACTAGGATCCAGCAATAATTTCAAATCATATGAACCGAAGGTTTAATAGGACAAAGTCTGGCAGAGGTCAGATTTTACATATCAGAAAATTCATAGATCCATTTTTTTAATTATGTTGAGGACAGGAAACTCCTTTGTCATAAGCGTTCACCCTTTTAAGATCAGGAAATTTACTTGTTTATTTTTGTTACTTTCTGTTTATTTATGAGCTTCTTTCTCATTTGTAGTGGTTGTCACCTAAAGTTCAGTTTTCAGATTTATTTAGAGAAAATTATGGATTAGTTAGAGAAAAATATGGTAAGCAAATAATAAGTGTGATATGTTAATGAGGAAGTGTGATATGCTCTCAAGTGTGATATGCTTATGAGGAAAAACAATAAGGCATAATAATAATCTAAAAGTCAGAAAACACAACTGATGACCACAATCACACATACACACATTTGCCTATCATATATCTATATTATCTATATCTATGGATATCTATATATACAGATATAGCTATTTAGTCGCTGTGCACATATTATATAGTATAATGCATACAGCAACTTCTTGGGGCTGCTGTCAGATCCTACTTCCCTTAGGGTTTATATATATCCATTGTCTTAATTTTTTTGGAGTCCAGTAATTTCTGCAATTTCCAAGACATTGCAAACCATTACATGGTTTGAGTGAGACAAAGTCCAGTAGGTCTGTTATGAAAGTCTTTCTTATTATACCATTGGTTAATTTTAGTCATATACTATTCAAACAGCGTTGGAGAGAACTCAGCTATCGAATGTGCTTCCCACATTGTTCAATGAACTGTAGTCTCAGGACAGATCCAGCTTTGAGTTTCTGAGCTTCATAAGCACCATGCACTCAGTACTTAAAAATGTTAAAGCATCTTTTCATCTTTTTCTCACCACTCAGAGGTGGATTTGAGGAGCCAGAAACATTAACCAATGTTGTTGAGCTGGAAGTGGTAAAACTTGGGTTTGATGTCAAGACCTTAAGATTCCAAGAACTACCTTCTGTTTAACTCAGATGCTATGACTTGAATGTAGACAGATTTTGATTTTTGGCCTTGCCTGGGTTTGAATCACAAGGCACTTGAGATGAAAACAAGGATGGCGGAGAGAATAAAAAGGAGAATCAGCTCATGGTATGAAAGAACTCATATGTAACCCTGACACATACCGCTAGTATGGCTTCATGTGATAATGACCTTCATTTTGTTTGTTTTTTTCTTCATTTGGTTCACTGTTAATTGTTTGTCGTTTCATTATTGAATGTAAAAATGTATTGCCTGCATCATTAGATCCATTCTAACACCTACCACAGTACACAGGTCATAGAGCATAGTTCTGCAGACTGATTTATTCAGAATCCACCTTCTGCTTGTCTTATTGTTGGAGGAGGTCATTGAGAGGACGCGACTGTCAGGTGACCCTCAAGCTGGACCAGGGCAACTGGGAGCTCCTTACTCCTTCCCCTATCTTTGGAATGTTCTCCCACAGTAGGAGCCATTTTCCAGGATAAAGCCTTAGAGAGCAAAGTATTGCTGAAGACCATCTGCACGGATATGTGACTGAACCCTGTGAGGGCCTCCATATAAACTTTTTAGGTTCTGGCAGGTACCTGTAGAGAGTTACTTATCTTGTGGCCACCTAAGACCAGCCTCACATGTAAGTTTCCTTGCTTATGAAATGACACCTATCAATCTGGAGTGTTCTACCTCTTACTTTGGTCTATCTTTGTCCTTATATGAAAAAGCCAGTTTCAGATTTCACTGAGGGAACTCCCAAGGTTAGGAATTAACACTTATTAAAAAAAAAGTTGTTTCACTTTAAGGCCACAGAGACCAATCAAAGTATCTTAATAAAAATAAGCAAGAAGCAAGTGTGTTTTTGTTTTAGTTTCTGTTTTTAAGTAAAATTATAGTGGTATTTTATGAAACTCAGGGGCAGGGAACAAAACTAGGTTTTACAAGAAACTAGTAGTTGGGTGGTTTGGATTTCTTATTTTTCTTTCTCTACAGATCAGCTCTCTGGTTTTTAGTGCACAGGGAAGTCTTAAATGGAAACCTCAGCTCCAGAATTCACTTAATTTAAGAATTTAAGATTAAGGGATCAGCTGAGACTCAACTGGAATTACAGAATTTCAATGACAAATTCCCTTGAAAGACATATGATTGGCTTATTCTCAGTCATGTAATCACCTCAATGTACTGCGCTTTTAGGGGTAGAGCTGCTAGTGCAATGACAATGTCACATTTCACATCTGTGAGGAAGGAGAGTCTCAGAGGGGACAGTAACTTTGTAAACAGGAATGCAGTCAACACTGTGTTCCTTTTGTCTCCTTAGCCATTCATTCATTCCACTCCTGTACTACCATTCAGAGTAGTTACAGGGACACATTGTAGAAGATAAATTCATCAAACCCTATCCTGGGAATTGAGCTTGCCAGACTGAAAAACCTAAGCCTGAGCCTGAGCCAAACTCAGGCATGTCAAAATATACTGGCAGAATAACAAAGCAGAAGGGTTATTTGTACTGTAGGTATTCGTACTGTAGTTGTACCGATGGCTGGTGGGCTTCACCCAGAAGAATCAGGACTGGGAATTTGTTATTTATTTATTTATTTATTTTTAAATTTTATTTATTCATTTGACAGACAGAGATCACAAGTAAGCAGAGAGGCAGGCAGAGAGAGAGGAGGAAGCAGGCTCCCCGCTGAGTAGAGAGCCTGATGCGAGACTCGATCCCAGGTCCCTGAGATCATGACCTGAGCCAAAGGCAGAGGCTTTAACCCACTCAGCCACCCAGGGGCCCCTATTTATTTATTTATTAATGGGCTTTCAATACCTGTTTTCCACACTAGTACTGCCTTATCCTACATATTCCCCTTTCTCCTTGGGGCCTGATACAATGCTTCCCTTGAAAAACTTCTGGAGGCACTTGTGGCTAGTAGCTCATGCTATTGGAATTTTTGCCTTGGTGGCACATTAATTGCCTTAATAATCCTTTTCTGACCCTTTAATTCTCTCAGAGTGTTACTAACTCCTATCAAAATTAGAAGTTTGTTTTTGTAATTATTTGGTTGGTATTTGCCTTCTCTACCAGAGTTCAGCCCTATTAGGCAGGAAATTGTTTGCTTTGGCTCACAATATCAAGCACACAGTAGACACTGAACATTTGAATTTATGAGTGAAAAAAATTAATTTATTACATCACGGTTGAAGGTTTAAGTGAATCTGGATTTTTTTCTTATAATCATATAGCATAGAGCTATATTCTTGGAATGTGACAGCAATCATAATTACCATATGTTTTTAACTATGTCTGGCCTGTCCCCCAATCCTTGGTAAAGTCCCCATATCCCCAAAACTTCAAAGAAACTTTGGAAAGCACAGCTTTGCTTAGGGAATTTAGGGATAGGTATACATTTTTGCTTTGATAGAGTAATAAAGGGGAGTAGAGCTTTCTAAAAGGTAATCCTGATTCTCAAATCTGCATATGAAAAATGACATCTTTTCAAAGGACATGATAAGTGTATAATACCAGGGAGTAACCAGCAATGTATCTAGTGGTGGTCAGAGGCAGAGTGAGGACTGGTGGTTAGCAGACTAGGTAGAGGTGGGGTGAGGCTACAAAATGACATTGGGATGGACAAGAAACTTACTTCACCAACTTCCCTGCCCCCTTCTCTGTCTTCCACCAATATACAAAACAAAAACAGCTTTTTTAATTAATTATTTTTATTAACATATAATGTATTATTTGCCCCGGGGGTACAGATTTGTGAAGAAGCTGTTGACTCTTATCATTTGAATAGTAACTATTCAGGTCAGGATTATCTGTGTGATATACCTAAATAGTAACGATTTGTTAAAAGTCTAAATTTTAGTCCTTTAAACACTTCATCTTATTATAGACTATATGAAAAATATAATTCATGTACAAAATAATTTTCCTCATATATGACCTTTATATGAATAAAGGGTGGTAAAGATGAATTTACCCCATCAAAAGCTTATAAAAGATTATAAAAACAACATATCTACATATGGAATTATTCCAAGTTAGACATTATTCCAAGTCATTTTTTAAAGTTTGTTAAAAACAGGACATAACATTTGTCAATTGCTTTCCTTAAGGCATTTTTTACCTCTTGGTTCCTCAAGCTATAGATCATGGGATTTAGCATAGGAATTACTATTGTGTAGAACACAGAGGCCATTTTGTCTGTGTCAAGGGAATGGTTTGATTTTGGCTGCAGATACATGAAGATCAGAGTCCCATAGAATATAGTCACAGCGGTCAGGTGAGAGGCACAAGTAGAGAAAGCTTTGCACTGCCCTTCTGTAGACTGGATTTTCAAGATGGCGGCCACGATGTATAAGTAAGAAATAAGAACAGTGGTCAAAGAGCTGATCATGTTGAATCCAGCAAAGATGAAAATCAAGATTTCCTTGAGGCTGGTGTCTGAGCAGGCGAGGGCCATCAAAGGGACATCATCACAATAGAAGTGATTGATGATATTGGGGCCACAATAAATCAGTTGGAAAGTAACAACTGTGTGGAGCAAAGCAACAGAAAAGCTGTATAAGTAGGGGCCTATTACCAGTTGCATACACACCTTTCGGGACATAATCACCATGTAGAGAAGAGGATTGCAGATGGCCACATAACGGTCATAAGCCATTACCGCAAGAAGGAACATCTCTGAAATCAAGAAGTTCAGGAAAAAGCCCAGCTGTGTTGCACATGCATAGAAAGATATAGACTTGTGCTTGCTTAGGAGGGTCTCCAGGAACTTAGGGGTTACCGATGAAGAGTAACAGAGGTCTACGATGGCCAGATTACTGAGAAAAAAGTACATAGGTGTGTGAAGTCGAGAATCCAATCGGATTAATGAAATCATCCCAAGGTTCCCTATGAAAGTTAGAGTATACACCACTGAAATGAGCACAAACAGAATGATTTCAAACTCTCTATGGACTGAAAAACCCAAAAGAATGAATTCCGTCACTTTGGTTCTATTCCTTTCAGCCATTTATTCCAGTCTCTTAACTGCTGAAAAAAGACAAGGTAGAGCCAGAGACAAATTATTTAGTCAAGGAATTGTCACCAGATGCCAACTGTTGCATGTTTTAGCTTCAGAAATTATAGTTCATTGAGATGGAATATAAAAACAAACAAATACATCCCATTTCAAACTGTTCTCTCTGGCTGTTTATAATTTTCTGAGGTCAGAAAGTGAGGGACAATAAAAAAAATAAAATTTATGACTATATAGCAAAAATAACAAAGAAACAAAAAACCCTTTATATGTTTGTAAAGACATTTAATATTTTAGATTTAGGTTATTTTAAATTATATTGGGTAAGAAGAAGAAAACAAATATTTATTTCCTGCCCCTTTATTTTCTTCTTCATGGAGCAAACCCATAATGCATCAATTTGTCTTTTCAAATAGATACATTTTTCCAATTTTAATAAATATGCATTATGCTAAATGAAAAGGTAAATAGGATATCCGATGGGAAAAATGGACCATTAAATTTTTTTTTGTGAATTAGGCAAATTTTGAAGTGTATATGTTAGCTCATTTTCAAATACTGCAATCTAAAAATTAAAAAATAATATATGAGTAGGGATAGAATATGTATATTTTTAAAAATATAGTTCTTTGGATTATAGTGT
Organism: Taxidea taxus jeffersonii; assembly: GCA_003697995.1. Taxonomy (NCBI): domain Eukaryota; kingdom Metazoa; phylum Chordata; class Mammalia; order Carnivora; family Mustelidae; genus Taxidea; species Taxidea taxus. The sequence goes on from ML093529.1 coordinate 40,400, forward strand.
TTATGGTATTCTATTTTAACTACTTCCAACATTTATAGTTGTAAGTGTTTTCCAACACCTCTGGTAAATTCTCAGTGAAGTAATAGCATGTATTCTTACTTTTAAGAGGTGGAAATCTCTTTGTCAAAAGAAGGAATAATTTTCAATAAATTTCAAGAAGAAATACTCCTTTCATATGATGTTTGTAAAGTTTTGATTGTCAAAAAAATGACTTTTGGATGCCTGGGTGGCTCAGTCAGTTAAGCATCTGCCTTCAGTTCAGGTCCTGACCCAGGGGCCTGGGATGGAGCCCTGCATCTGACTCCCTGCTCAGCAGGGAATCTTTCTCCCTCTCCCTCTTCCCTTCCCCACCCCCCCACCCCCCGTTTGTGTGCTCCTTCTCTCTCTCATGTCCTCTCTGTCTCTCTCAAATAAATAAACAAAATATTTCTTAAAAGGCAATGGCTTTCATGTCTGCACTTATGAATATATCAGTATTACCTCTTGGTCCAGCTTAGAGATCCAAGCTGTCAGTCATTATTGGTGAGTCACTTTCCCTTATTGGATTCTGTATTTATAAGACATGTGATGCCATGTCTTTCTCCAATTACCACCATACTCAGAGTCTTCTTATACCCTTGACCCTCAGTGTCTTTTCACCTCCACCTCCAAAGTCAGAATTAATTTATCTTATTCCTCTGTATATAACTCGCCTGTAGTTATCACAACTTACATGGTGTGGTTTTTGGGAGTTACATGTCTCTTTCCACCTCTGAGACTATGAAAGTTAACTTTAATTTTGTGAAGAAAGTAAAAGATAAGAAATTCTCACCATATCAAATACACATATACATACATAGTGTGTGAAATCTCTTTTTCTTCCCAGAGGTATTACCCAAAGGGAAGCAGTTTTGTCTAAGTGGTCAGAAAAATCATCTTTTAAATTTTTTCTTCTTTCTTTATTGACTCAGCTTAACACTGTAAATGGCACCTAATGCATTCTCCAAAATTACATAAAATATATACATGCACATACATATATATATATATATACACACACACACAAACACACACTTCTATTCATACAAACATATATAAGTGATGTGTATGTATATATATATTCATATGTGTATATGTATAAACACACATGCATACTCGCATTCATAAAATCTGACATGAAAACAATTTTCTCTCTCATTCATATTCTTCCTCCTTGGTAGAACCAAAGCTCACCTTGTGAGAGGTGTGTTTGGATAGAATTTTGGAACTGGCTTGTCTTCGTGAGCTGGCATCTCCCTTCTCTGGGTGTAGAACAGAAGGGGAAATGAGGATGTGTTGATGGGATCACTTTGGATGTTTGAGAAGTGGAAGTTTTATTATTGGGTTACTTTTCTTGGTACACAAACTGGAACCAGGCTCATTTTCTTTCTTTGTACAACCATTAAAAGGGAGGGAGAAATGCAAAATCCACATTTTCTGATTTTGAAAAGACCAGCCCCCATTTTTGTGTATTACGTTCACTTTTGAATAGCTTTTAAATACACATTTCTTGAACCCATCAAGATTTTCTTCTAAGCGAAAGACAACACACACATAAAAGCTTGCCTTCTATAGAAAGTGACTTCTGAGGTTTTTTCAACAGATGAAATATATTTCTTCCAAAGAAAGCCTTAGTCTCAGTGAGCTATTGAGGGGAATAGCTTATTCTGGGAGCATTAGGAGGATTATTTCATTTTTGTGTTCAGATGTCACCTTCATCCAGTTGGAGCAGAGTCAGACAGGGCCATCTACTTTCTTTCAATGGGGAAAACTGGATGACTTGGGGAAGGTCTGTGGAAATGACTAACCATACCTGCTTAACCTACCTGGTTGTGGAAGAAATCTTCCCCTGAATGTTTTCACAGGGGCCTCCTGCCAATGACACTATCCAATGATAGTGAGGGTATGTGGATATGTGATATAGGTTTTATACAACAGATTCTTTATTCCCTAGCGAGTTAATTCCCAGTGTTCCACAGACATGATTACCTTAGGGTCACTGACACTCCAGGGCACAACTATGATTAAAAGTTCTAATTAGGAAAAGATTAGTCCAGAAAATAAAATTGACATAGGTCATATTCAAATTAGAACTGTTTCACCATGAAATCACTAGTCTTTGGTTATGTATGTCCAATCTGATTTACGTAAACAAAACAAAGAGAAGCAAAATCAAATGGCAAGCAATTGAAATTTCAACCATTTCTAATGGCATCATTTATTTATAACTGTCCTTTCCCACCTCTGTGACCATTTTAGAGGGATTCTGATTTAATCATTTGTCTTATCTAGCTGAGTCTGTTTTATATATAGAAGTCCTAACTTTTTTTTTGAAGTCCTAAATTTTTAATTCTGCTTATTTTTTCTTTGCTAAGTGTGGATATGAAAATAACAAATCCCCTTTATTTATATTTTAGAGTTGGCATTTAACCTTTAAAGTCACATTGCATTAATTTGTTGTAAACCTAAGACAAGAACCTAAGCTCTTTGTCCAAAAAAACGAATTTCCTTGATGTTATTTAATTAAATAGCCGATCTCTTTCTTATTAATTTACAATTTAAAAATATCATTTTATTTACTAGAATAATTCAATGAAATCAATTAGCTTCTGATTACAATAAATATCTTGGAGTTTTAGATATTTATTAAAAGCATTTTTATATATCTTTTCTTTTGTAAAATAAATCTTTTATAGAATATAAATAAAGTATATGCATATGTATGCTGATTATAAAACTTTATACATAGGAAGATATAAATTCAAATATAAAAATTAAATATATGTCACATATAAACATATATCATCTACTAGAGGTAACTGTTCTTTAAACTTAGGGAGACTTTTGATTTTCTTCCTTTATATTTTTATTTATTTCATTAAATTGGGCTCATAGAGTATATGAAAATTTACTACCTATGATTACCATCTTTTACCATCAATATATCAGGATTTTACATGCTATTTATATTTCTTTCCAAAGCATATTTTCTACTGTAACAGTTCTTATTTTGACATTTTTTGATTTTTTAAAAAATATAATTCTTTTATTTAAAATTTGTTTAGAATGATCCAGTATTTTAGGGTAGAATGCTAAAATGGCTCTAAAGGTTCAGAATATCTGAGAAACTAAGGGAAATGCCAGCTTCTGTCACTGCCCTTCTTCATCTGGTGATTTTAATTAAATAATTGATGGTCATTAAGAAAAAACTGAAGTCAGAGTTACTCCAGTGTTGATGATGAAATTGAAATTGTCTCTCTGTGTCTTATTAAAAACTCTTCATTGCAAACAGAATTCCCTACTGTAATTGCTTCACAGAGGCTACTTGATAATCAGTTTCAAGGGGCCTTATTAAAATGACAACTTTTTCAGCTTTTTCATGGGGATGTATTAAGTGAAACCAATCTCAGCAAACATAAAGTTTCAGTTTAGAATTAATGAATCTGCAGTTTAGTTTGAGTGTGTGGAGATAATCATCTGATTCCTTGGGGATAACTATTTCCTCTACCTTGAACTGCCTTCCTTTGGGAGATAAGATATTGTAGGGGAAGAGAAGGGGATGTGGAGTCAGGTCTGGGTTTGCAAGCAGACCCTTCTACCATCTACCCATGTGCTCTTGTGAAGGCCATACATTCTGTGCCTCAATTAAGAAATGAAAATGCTACTTATAGCATGGGGCTATTTTGAAGAGTAAACGCATAATGGATTTTAATTACTTTGCAAACTGCAAATTGATCATATAGTGATTATGAGTAGAATATTAATGGTCATAATAAGAGGGACTAAAATTCAGTGGGTGCTTATTATATGCCAGACAAGCTATTAAAAAGGTCTATATACATGTCAATCAAAAAGCAATTCTTATTCTTTCCCAAACAAGAATCCCACTCTAACAATGAATTCCACATCACACCCAGGGAATAGTAAACTACTAATCATACCTCTAAATTCTCTCATTTTTCAGGGCATACACATCAGGTGCAACATGTAATTTTTTTTTCCATTTTGAATTCCACAAATTGTAATGTTTCTACATAACGGTCTCTTTCAAATTAATTGGATGTAATTCCATAATGTTAAGCCACTATCTTCTTTGAGGGAACTCTTGAAATACACCTGATATATATATCAGTCTTGTATCGGAGACATTTCTATTATTTTTCTCTATATGGGGTTTAGGCAAAACTCATTAGTATGATCTACAATGTTGTGTATCCGTGGTCCTGACTGCCTTTTCTAATTTCTCCTGCTTTTTCCTTCCCTATCCACCATGAAATTCCTTTCCTTCATTGATTGTGGCTATCCATTTTGTCTTTGCATATTCTGTATCACTGAAATATTTTCCCACAGCTTTTCCTCTCTGTAATGGCTAAATCTCTCATCTTCTTAGTGCAAGGTCAAAAGTTAATATCTTGGTAAAATTTTCACTAAATTCACATAATTTTCTCTTTATCTGATCACCCAAAGAAGGAAGAATGCTGGTTGATTATTTCCCAGGATACTGTGTCTTCCTTATGCCACTGTTATATTTTTATGCTATATTGTAATATGCATTTTCCTTGTCTGTCTCTCTCATTGGACTCTGAGCTACATGATAAATAAAATAATATAAACAAAATAAATAAGCACTTTAAAAATAATTTTCAGTTATTAGAGAAATAATTTGCATAAAATGACCTAAAATAAAAGAAACAACATAGTAGATTATTATATTTCTATATTTCTTTAGTGCCTTTTTATTTAAATATTTTAAGTATATCTTAGTTTAATACACACACATATAATAGACTTCACAAGATTGCCAATAGATTTTCCCATTTTGTTTTTTTAAAGATATATTTATTTATTTTTGGGACAAAGGGAGGGGGAGTCAAGTAGACTCTGCACTGAGCATGGAGCCTGAAATGGGGCTTGATCTCACAACCCTAAGATCACGGCCTGAGCCGAAACCAAGAGTTAGATACTCAACCAATACACCACCCAGATGCCTCACACCATTATGTTTTTCACATTTCTAGAAAGTAAGAGTGCCATTTCTGGTGAAATTTAATTATTCTGATTCATTGATTTCCTTGGGTTTTACTGATCACATTATTTATGAAACATATTTTTATTCCTTTCTTTAAAAATTTTATTTCCCTTATTTTTGTTTTGTAAAGATTTCTTGGCCTCCTTGATAATACTTTTAAAAGAGATGTATTGATATTCCAACCTCCCCAACTAATATGACTACTTACAAATTTTAAAACGTCTTTATCCTTTAAGTAAATGAATTATTATTACTAAATATTTTTAGTAAGGACATTTTCAAATATACACAAAATGAGAAGATCTGATATAATAATCCCTACCCCAATAACAATTGTCAAGCTTCAGTGTCTACATTAATGGTTCAGATATATTTTATCCATACTTCTTACCCCATTCACTAGCCCCCAAAATTTATTTTGAAATAAATCCCAGAATTCACACCATTTCATCTATCAGTGTTCTCCAGACAAAGACCTCCAGGGAGAACCTCTAGTCAAAGTTGTGTTACTATTACTTGTTTCAACAAGGAAGGTTGAACACCAGGGGGAACAGGGCCATTTCAATAAGGTGGCTTAAGTATCAAGCTTGATATGCGATTTCATCCTGTGAAGTTATTTACAGTAGGGTTCAAAAAAGCATATTTGTACTCTGGATTAGCTGCTGTCATTGAGTGACTGTGTTTTTATGATTTGATATGTTACTGGTTCTTATTTAGAACATGGACAAATTGGAGTCAGGCTAAAGCTTTAGTTGGTAAAGAAGACATGGTCCCTTATATTAACAGATGAAAAAGATAGATGTTTGACCATTTTTGTAGTTTAGACACCATGTTCTTGATTTTTTCCACATCATAGACATTATTACTGAGTGACTCTCTTTTTGTCTTGCTTCATTACCATTATCAAGTAAACTTTTCTCATGTTGGTGCTCTGTGAAATTACTGACATATCAGTAATTACTGACATATCAGTAATACTGGCATATTAGTAATATTAAGATATGATACCACAGCTTAGCTTTTAGTGTCAGACTAGATCCCACCTGACAGTTCTCAAAAGATGTTTTTTTTTTCTCATATCCACACATATCTCACTTAAGATACATAATTTTTGTCACATGGATAAAGTGTAGAGTTAATATTTTAAGCATGTAGTAAAAATCCATGCACCTTACAGATTATTTCCTCATTTCTAGGAATAGTAATCTTATCCATTCTTTAAATCCCATCTTGAATTCTTCATTTATCCAAAGGTCTTAGAATACACCCACCCTCACTTAAATAAATAGAAGTGATCTTACTTACTAACAACTTTCCAAAATGTTTAATTTTCAAAAACAAAAAAAATGAGATGACTTGCAAAGGAATTTGAGAATTATTGACCAGATTCCTGAGAATAAACCTATATAATTCAAATGAAGAGATGTGAACAAGCAAAGAACTGTGAGGCACCTAGAACCTAACAAAAGCGCAATCTTATCACTACCTCAAGGTTTGAAGGGACATAGGGAGTTGGAGAAGCCCAATGGGAGGAAGGCTATGGATGAGACTGGAGGGACCCAGAGAGAGGGTTGCATCTGCTGCTTAAGACATGGTACCAAAGCGAGGCGAGAGCAGGGGCAGGGACGAAGGGCCCTGACCTCCCTCCCTTGGTGCCATCAAACCTCTTGTCACAACTTCCTTATTGGCTGCATCCAGTTGGATCCAGCTCTCATGCATGCCTAGGAGATGCGGTTACTATGTGTATGCTTAAATCAGAGAAGGGACAAGAAGTGCCAATTCATAGTTATGTCTCTGCGGTCAAAATATGATTTTTTATTTACTCAGTGGGTGGCCTTGAGCAAGATGCCCAATCTCTCTATACTTTGGTTTCCTCCTTTGACAATAATAATAATTGTTATATCACAGGATTGTGAAAATTAAATGTATATATAATATATAAAAATTTGTATAATATAATATATAAATATATAAAAAATACACACACACACACCACACACAGCACACAAAGTGCCTGGAACAATATGAGTGACCCTAAATAAGTGTTTGTATATATTATCATTAGTGAAGATGGTAATGTTCTATCTATTTATAGGGAAAGATGAGAGAATTGTTTAAGGTTGAGAAGCCTTAGTTTCCTCATCTGTTTAAATGATCATGTTAAGTTAGATGACCTTGGATGTTTAGATTGAGAAAGATGCAAATAATTAGTTGTAAGGCTTTCAAAAATTGAAAGCAAGGGTTAGTGTTGGTAAGGATTTGGAGAAATTGCCTTGTACCTAATTGGTAGGAATATAATATGGTACAGCTGCTATGGAAAACATTAGAGAGGGTTCCTCAAAAAAAAAATGAAAATAGAACTACCTCATCCTTCACCAATCTCACTTTTGGATATATATCCAAAAGAATTGAAATCAAGATCTAGAAGAGATATCCAAAGCCTCAAGTTCCTTGCATCATTATTCCCAATAATCACAATGTGGAAGCAACTTAAACGCCCATAAAGAAAAATGTGACATATACCTATAATAGAATATCATTCAGCCTTGAACAAGGAGGAAATTCTGCCATATGTGATAACAGGAGGATATTACACTAAGTGCAATAAGCCAGCTACAGAGGGATGGATACTGCATTATTCTAAGTAGAATAATGAGGCATCTAACATTGACTCATAGAAAGAGTAGAATGGTGGCTTCCAGGGACTGGGGGTTGGAGGAAATGAGAGTTGTTTGTCAATGGGTAGAAAAGGTTGAATAAGTTCTAGAGATCTGCTGTACAACATCTGTCTATAGTTAACAGTGGTGTATTGGGCACTTAAAAAAATGTCAAGGAGGTTCCATTTCATGTGAAATGTTTTTACCATGTTTAAGAAAAGGAACAAAAACTGAAAAAAAGTGTGGTTTATTAATGATAAGGATACAATATACATTTTTCCAGGTTTCAGAGGAAATTTGACAAAGAATTGAAGAGCGTTCATTGTGTGTGTCAGTAGGATAATTATCAGACAAGCTGTAAAGAACTGGCTTAGGTGGTGGAGGGAAAATCTGGATTGGAAAGCACAAAAGATTGGGAGAACTTGGAAGCAGTAGACAAATTTCCCAGGACTTTTTGTTTCTTCTATGAGTTTCATTTTACACACACACTTATCTAGTAATGTATGATATATACTAGACTTAAAAATGGTTTTCTAGTTTGAAAATTTGGTGAGAAACTGGATTTTACCATTAATAAAAACACATTTCCTGAAATGTGAAACTAGTTTTCAGATATGATCTAGGATTATTTTGGCTTTATTTATTTTTTGTTTTCCCTTACTTTAAAAAAATATTTTATTTATTTGACAGAGAGGGAGAGAGAGAGATCACAAGTAGGCAGAGAGGTAGGGAGAAAGAGAGAGAGGGGACGCAGGTTCCCTGCTGACCAGAGAAACTGATGTGGGGCTCGATCCCAGGACCCTGAGATCCCATGACCCAAGCTGAAGGCAGAGGCTTAACCCACTGAGCCACCCAGGCATGCCTCCTCTTACTTTTTAAAGCAAACATCTTCTGAACACTTACTTACCATAGAGTTTACTGAATCCTTCCCATACATTAAGTTATTCAATCATTACAAAATCATAAAAGATGTACAATTTTTATTTGATTTTACAGTTGAGGCCTAAAAAAATATGGACATTGTCTAAGGTCTAATAAGTTAGTTACTCAGGATTTAAGTGTTGGTTTTTCCCTTTCACAAAACTTGAATTTTTATTCAAATGAACCAAGGTTCACAGTCTTTTCATATTATTTCTAGTAGTAGAGTCTACTTTTGCCTTCAGGGAAATTGTCTGATTACCATACTTGAAGTATGGTTCCCTTCGGAATACAGATAATTAAAAAGATTTTTTAACCTCCCCAATATAAGTTGTCCAGATCATCTTAATTTGAGAAAAATAAGAAAGGAAATATTACAGCTTTCAGATATCTCCAGAGGTTCAAATTTAAACCCAAAGGGATTTAGGAACTAATAAATCACCCAAACAACTTCAGAATGAGCTCACTGGGAGCTGAGGATCATTGCTAAGCCCAGGTTAGTCATGGAATTTGTATATGGAGTGAATCACCAATGCTCTACCAATAACTAGGTTTTCCATTAGAAACCTATCCTCTTGGTGAGTTGTGGTATTCGATGGAATGAGCCTGCTTTTAGAGAAAACACCTAGAACATCCTAACTGCATTTCTTAGTTTCATACTCCTTATTGTTACACTCTTTGCCTTTCCGTACTTTCTAAATGATGTCTGCTTCCTTATTCATCTCCAATTCTCTGTCCTTTCTTCCATCCCTACCTTCCTCCCTTCTGTCTGTCTGTCTCTCACACACACATACATTCCTTTAAATGACCTCATATTGAGTTAGCGAGATAATCTGGAATCACCCTCTGTCCTACAGTAGTACCCACAAAAGCTAGTTGTTATATAGCAAATGGAGTAGAAATACAAGAGCAGGTGGGCTTTTCTGTCTAAAATTCTATTATAAGAATGGGTGACCAAGAATAGCTCTACACTTAAGTGCTGGTAACAGTGTTTATCTATCTTTGGCCTTTGGAAACACCCAATGTTCCATAATAAAGAATGAGTACTCACTTAATTTTTGAATCCTGACATAAAATAGAAATACACTGGATTTCATTTTTCTAATTTTGCTTCTCAGAAGCCTCAAGAAGGGTTTTAAGACAATCAGACTTACACCCATGCTTCCTAACCCTTTTTTTATGTTATGCCATGTCATTGGTATATGTTTTGGGACACACAAATGAAGCATTGATGGCTGAAGAAGTCACAATGCCTGCACATCTCTACACCTGTACACCTAGTATACTGGTGGTGCTTAGTGTGCCTCTGGAACCCGGTAAGCTCTGGAGAAGAAACCAAGCTTGGTGAAGCCCTGGAATGACAGATGCTTGGCTTGGTGAAGCCATACAGACCCTTATAAAAAGCAGGGAGCAAGACCTGGATAAGACTAGGCAGTGAGTAAATCAAGAATAACTTGACTTACAGAGCAGTAGATAGGAGAGAAGAGATTTATCGATGACATTTCCTTCTTCCCTGTTTATTGAACTAATTTTCTGTGTAAAGCTTTGCCATTATGTTAATTGCCAAAGTGTGTAGACACATCAGGGATAGGTCCCTAATTCTTAATAAGCAGAGGCAAATCCTTTAAGAATTAGGACAAAAAAAAAGATTTAATGTGCTCAAAAACTGTGTTTTGAGAACCTCAGATGGGCAAAATGAAATCTATAAAGACTCATGGAGAACCAAATACATGAAGTTGTTTGTTAAAAACAGGATCCAACTACCAGAAAGGACTAAAAATGGTCATCACTAATTAATTTGATACTCAAATAACTGAAAATAACAAGTATTTGTCTTGTTATACATAGTTAGGTAAACATCTAAAATTTTTCACCAATAGCTCAAATAGGCATAAAAGATGTAATTATTCATGTTATAAGTATTGGCATTCATATATATATGAATTTATATAGACACATATATGTATACATACATACACATATATACCTAAAGTTAAATGTATCAAAAATAGTGTAATATTATGGTAATCAATAATTACCATCATTCATTGAAAATAAGAGACTCCTTTGTAAAATTAGGTAGTATATAACACTTTTTTTGTCCTTAAATTCATTTGTTCATTCAATTTCCACCAAAAGAAAAAGTAAACCTAATGTAATATATTTTGTTATAGAAATTATTTCCCGGTTATTTTTCTTTACTCCCCTAAAACTCAAATACATGCATACACACACTGGAATTTTATTATTTTAACAATATGTTTTGTAGCTTTTATATGTCACATTAGTAAAATATTTCTATTTGAGTTGTAATCACAATTAAGTGATTAAGATAACTAATATACTTCTGATGTTGATGCATAATTATTCAATGCAGGTTTAACTTTTATTTGAAATTTATCTTATTAGTTAGATGGGGTTATATTTATGGGGTCATATGAAAGGAATTATCTAAATGCCCAAATGTTGGAGCAAGGAATCATACACATTCCAGGTGAGTGAGAGATATGCCCTGCATTTGCGAACCATGGAAGGTGTGAGTTTTGAGAAGGGAAGACAAAAACAAAAACAAACAAAAAACCAAGATTACAGATGCCTTCTTAGACAAATGAGTTTCTGAAAGGAACAGATAAAAATAATGGAGGGAGGGAAAAAATAATGGAGGGATTGAAAATTAATTTTCTTGAAAATATTCTTGTCCACATAACCTTTGGTGAGTCTTTTCAAGTGAGTAGAAATAGCCATACTCCAATTTGAATTCCACTGGCATGGTGGAGTCATTGTTACTCAAACAAACTCAGCCATAGGTCAGGCAAACAAAACAAAACAAAAAAAAAGAAATAAAAGTAAGTTTGAAAATATGGCTGATCTTTGCTTGCCATTCTCATGAATTTGTTTTTTAGGCTACTTCTTCCCAAACATGTCTGTATATTGGAATCCCCTGGGGGGCTTTAAAATACTGATGCCTGGGTACTAATCAGACATTTTGATTAAACTGGTAAGGGGTTCCTGGGTGTTGAGATGTTAAAAAACTCCATTATGTGATTCAATGTGCAGTCAAATTTAAGACAAAACTCACTCTAGGAAGGATACAATGAAACAAGAAACAGTGCTTATTAAATAAATCTTCAGGTGAGATATGTCAGTGGTTTTGAGGACTTCCCCTCAAAATTGACAGAGATGTAGAAATGACAGAATAATGTGGAAGACTTTGAGACAGTGTTTGCTTTAGAACAACCTATAGAAACTAATTGAAGGCTATGAAAAAAAATACTTTTAAAAAATTAGAGGAATTGATAAAATAATCCAGAGAATAGTAAGGTAGATACAAAATCATAAATGCTCTATTTTATGAGCACTTTAACAAATGTCTGTAGGTAATCTTGTTTCTAGGGTGATTTAAAAGTTTCTTGAGTTTGGAATCCAAATTCCCCTTAATATTAATATTAACATTGCTTCATTTATGAGTTACCTGTTTTTGTGCTGCTATATTTATATACATACAAAGAAAAGATAGCGGCAACAAAAACACTGAAATCTTAGTGTTAGTGGTCTCAAGTGTTTTCTATCAGGTAGTATTGCAATTTTAACCAGCACCCTTCCATGTTCTCAAAAATTACAAAGCAAAAACAACGTTCAAGAAAGCTATTCTGAGAGTATGGGACTCCTCTACCTGAGGCAAGGATGCATGTCATCAGAGAGCTAATGTATCCTTTTTGCCCACAAGAAAACATGATTCGAGGCAAGAAGACACCAGCAATCACCTTTTGTCAACAGTGATGAAGGCCATGAGAAGCATCATTTGCATTCTTCAACTTGCAACAAAATCAACAAAATTCACTGGGATAAATGGCCAATGTCAATATCACCTTTGTCACTGAGTTCATTCTAAAGGGAATTACAGACCGGCCAGATCTTCAGGCCCCATGCTTTGTGGTATTTTTCATCATCTATCTGGTCACAGTGCTGGGCAACCTGGGGTTGATAACCTTAATCAGGATTGATGCTCGACTCCACACACCTATGTACTATTTCCTCAGTCACTTGGCCTTTGTTGACATTTGCTACTCCTCTGCTATCACGCCAAAGATGATGGTGAATTTTGTTGTGGAACTCAATACTATTCCTTTCCATGCTTGTGCGACACAGCTGGGCTGTTTTCTCACCTTCATGATCACTGAGTGTTTCCTTTTGGCTTCCATGGCCTATGATCGCTATGTGGCCATCTGTAGTCCTCTGCACTATTCAACCCTGATGTCAAGAAGACTCTGCATTCAATTAGTGGCAGTGCCATATATATACAGCTTTCTGGTTGCCCTATTCCATACCATTATCACCTTCCGTCTAACTTACTGTGGCCCCAATGTAATTAACCATTTCTACTGTGACGACCTCCCTCTCTTGGCTCTGTCCTGTTCAGACACACACATCAAGGAAGTTCTGATCTTTGTCTTTGCTGGTTTTGATATGATCTGTTCCTCTTCCATCGTCCTTACCTCCTACATCTTTATCATTGCAGCCATCCTAAGGATCCGCTCTACCCAGGGGCGACGCAAGGCCATTTCCACCTGTGGCTCCCACATGGTGGCTGTCACTATTTTCTATGGCACCTTGATCTTTATGTATCTACAGCCTAAATCAAATCATTCCCTGGACACTGATAAAATGGCATCTGTATTTTACACAGTGGTGATCCCGATGTTGAACCCCCTGATCTATAGTCTAAGGAACAAAGAGGTGAAAGATGCCTCAAAGAAAGCCTTGGATAAAGGTTGTGAAACTTTAAAGCTGTTAAAATTAAGAAAATAACAATAATAAATTCTTTATTAAATGCAAGAAGGTAAATAAACTTTTTCCTGCTGACATTTCTTGTAATTCTTTCCTAATCAATTAAAAATGTGACTGTACTTCAGCAGACCTTGACCTTTTCTACAAGAACCAGGGCAAGTCTAGAAAGTCAGTGTGATTCAGAGAATCCCATTCAGGCCATTGCAGTCATTAAAGCCTTTACAGGCCACTGAAATTATGATAAAATACACCCTCAGACACATATTTGTGCATGTCAAGCAAAGGGTGCTGCATGTTTATGTTAGAACTTACTATTCTGGAGCTAGGGCTGCCTGAGTTTGAATGCTATGCTCTTCCTTTATTAGTTGTGCCCCTTGGACAATCAACTTAAACTGTGTGACTGTTTCTAATTCTCGAAAGTAAGAGGACCCAATTCATTGGTTTGTTTTAAATATGAAACAAGTTAATATTTATGAAATGCTTACAACAATATCCTATGATTAGGCGCCTGGGTGGCTCAGTGGGTTAAGCCTCTGCCTTCGGCTCAGGTCATGATCTCAGGGTCCTGGGGTCAAGTCCCCCATTGGGCTCTCTGCTCAGCAGGGAGCCTGCTTCCTCCTCTCTCTCTCTCTCTCTCTGCCTGCCTTTCTGCCTACTTGTGATCTCTGTCTGTCAAATAAATAAAATCTTAAACAAAAAGAAAAAGGAAAAACAATATCCTATGATAATAATTGCTATGAATGTGTTTGTTATATAAATGTCTGTTAACTAATTGAATTTAAATAAAATAAGATTTTTTTAAAAGATTTTATTTATTATTTATTTGACAGACAGAGATCACAAGCAGGTAGAGAAGCAGGCAGAGAGAGAGAGGAGGAAGCAGGGTCCCTGCTGAGCAGAGAGCCTGATGTGGGACTCAATCCCAGGACCCTGGGATCATGACCTGAGCCAAAAGCAGAGGCTTTAACCCACTGAGCTACCCAGGCACCCCTAAAATAAGATTTTAAAAAAAGGTCTTTTCATTTCGTTCTCAAAGGCTTATCAGTCTGGAAGAAAGAGGAACAAAGCCTGGTTAGATTTCTACTACCTTCCAGGGAATCAAGTAATATCAAGTAGTCTTACTTAATACAATCAAGTAAACCTAAGAAATGTCTGAGACTTTTACCTCTGGACCACAATTATGTATAAAGTGCCTAAGTTCACATAGCTAGTAATATGATAATTCTAAAAGCAAATTTAAGTCCATAACTTAGAAATATATGTGAGGACCATGGCACGATCTTTGACACCTAATATGGGGTTGGTAAAAACCAGATTATTTTTTATCATTATTAGTGACATGGACCATTCTGAAGATATGTTCTTACTCAAGGATTTTTGGTAAGTACAACTGATTAGTGGTTTACTTTGAATAAAGATTCAAGCTTTGTCTTGTGATATTGATATTAAAAGCTCTAGACTTTCTATTAGATTTTCTTTAATTTGGCTACTCTTTACGTTTTTTTCAGTTTGTTGAATGAAGACTGTCTTTTTCTAAAAAGAACTGTGCCCTTTCAGTATGTTGTTTTTAAAAGTTTTATTTGAATAAGAGGCTATTACTCAGTTCTAAAATTTTTGCACTAACACTCACAATAATATTAAAAATAATACAAATAAAAATATCTGACATTTATTAAGTGTTCACCACTGTTTAGCCTAATTCTATGTGGTTAGCATTTATCAACTCATTTAAGATTTTTATCAATACTAAGAAATAAATCACACACATTGAAGTTTAATGTGTGAAAATCAGAATTTATGAAGTAGAGACAATAAGGGGTCTTTAACCTATTTTACCTTCCAACAGGATAATTTAAACATGTACAAAGTTAGAATACCTTAAAAATATACTTTATTTAAAATAATTCAGTTATTTTAGAGGCATAGGATTTTCAGGAATATATCTAGACTGTAACTGTTCTGATAAATTTAATGCATTTTTTATAATGCTCACTTCTAATTCCCTCATATTCTCTCAATTAATATTTCTTATTTATGGATTAGTTCAGAGGAACTAATTTTTTCTACATTTTTTGACCTCACCAAAGTAATATCAGAATGTAATCTATAAAGAGCCACTAGTGATTATATATTTAAAGACTCTTTTCCCCCTTAGTTTGGTCATTTAACAAGTAAAGTAAGCATAGGGTGTTGGCATTTTACTATGTAAGTAACCACACAAATTGAAGACCATTAGAGAGGACTTCTCTTAAAAGTCTCAATTAGGGGCACCTAGGTGGCTCAGTCAGTTAAGCATCTGCCTTTGGCTCAGGGAACCTGCTTCTCCTTCTCCCTCTGCCTACTTAGACTCTGTCTCTCTGTCAAATAAATAAATAAATTTTTTAAAAATCTCAATTTATTTTTTTACTTTTCTAAATATTTTATTTATTTATTGGACAGAGAAAGAAAGAACATGTGGGGGGTGGAGGGAGGGGCAGGGGGAGAGGGAGAAGCAGACTCCCCACTGAGCAGGGATCCGGATCCCAGGACCTTGGAATCATGACCTGAGCTAAAGGCAGGTGTTTAATTCACTGACCACTCAGGCATGCCTTGAAAGCCTCAATATTTCAACAAGAAGATTGTGTCTCCATTTGCTAATTCCTTTCCTTAGGTTGTAAACCAAGGCAGTTTTATGATAATAAATGGGACCCAGTGACATCAAAGTATTAAAGTGAAATATAGTTAGACTTTATGGAAACATTTAAGAACTTGATTTTTCAGGGGTGCCTGTGTGGCTCAGTGGGTTAAGCCTCTGCCTTTGGCTCAGGTCATGATCTCAGGGTCCTGGGCTTCAGACATTGAGCTCTCTGCTCATCAGGGACCCTGCTTCCTCCTCTCTCTCTGCTTACTTGTGATCTCTCTCTCTCTTTCAAATAAATAAATAAAATCTTAAAAAAAAGAATTTGATTTTTCAGGGAGATGGGAGAGTCTCAGAAATAGTTGAAGCTAACATCACTGGTGAGCAAAGGAATGAAAAAGACAGAAGGTACTCAGATGCATACGTGGTGACCTTTCTCTTTACCTTCTTTTCCAGAGTGTATGAGCAATGGAAGATACATTTTCTGTGCCAGACTAAGGCTCATATATTTTCTTTTTTTTAAAAGATTTTATTTATTTTATTTAACAGACAGAGATCACAAGTAGGCAGAGGCAGGCACAGAGATAGGAAGGGAAGCAGGCTCCCTGCTGAGCATAGAGCCCGATGTGGGGCTCGATCTCAGGACCCTGGAATCATGACCTGAGCCAAAGGCAGAGGTTTTAACCCACTGAGCCACCCAGGTGCCCCAGGCTCATATATTTTCTTAATTATTTCTTTAACTTGTGAAAAATTTAACTTAAATCCAGTTTTTAGGTGACATTTTTGTGAATCACCATTCAGTGTTTTAAAAATCCCAAGGTTGTATAACTGTAATTGGAAATATAGGATGCCCATTAAAAAAGGAAGCTTTATGGTTGGACCAAAATTGAACTCAAATCCTGCCCCCCCCCATTGATAAGATAGGTGTTTTGTTAATCAATTACATAAACTGTTTAGAATTTTTGGTTTTTAGATACCTGTCTCAATTAGGGTGCTAAGTAAATTGAGTGTGACCTCATTGAAATTTCCCTTCTTTCTAGACAGGTTTCATTACCTCTCAAGTGATTAATCCAACAATTGATCCATCTGTTAATTTGTTTGTAACCTAACTCTAAATTTCAAATTCTTGGCAAACATAGATAGTTTTATATTTTACTTTTTTCCCCTCCAATACCTCTTAGGACTCAATAATTCATAGACGGTCCAATATAATAGTAGAATAATGGAAAAAATAAATAAAAAGTTGTGTTACATTAAATCCTTTTTTACTACATTAATTATCTTGATTTCCCCCCTCTATACGCTACCTTTGAGTAATCCACAGTATAACCAAAAAGAGTTCAACGTATCTTGAAGCAAATTTTGTGAATACTAAAAGTATGGGGAGTATATCTTGTACTATTTGTTGATCTCTCTAGAACATTTTCTTTGTGTTACATCATTTTAAGTAATTTATGGAAAAACAAAAAAAAACAGAAAATGATGTTTCATAAGCACAATAATGTTATGGTTAATCTTTAGGGATCCTATTTGCTTAACAGTCAAGGAATAATCATTTGAAATTTCAGATTACTGTGCTGAGCCCAAGTATAATAAAGAATTAATAACTAACAGAAAGATTATTTGAACACGGAGGAAAACAGCTCACAAAATATTTAACTATGTTTTACTTAACTTTTTCTTTTAGTACAGATTTAGTACAAATTTTGAATTTTAGTAAGAGGTAGCAGTATGCATTTGATCTAAGTTCATTGGCTTGCTGTTGAACTTTGCAAGGCTACGAAGTATTGCTTTAGATTGTACCAGAGATCCAACTTTATATCTGAAAGTCAGTATCTGTTGAGCTGTGGGCAAATAATAATTAAACCATGAATTTATCGACCTGCAGGTGCATTTAACTTAATCTCAGAAAACTGTTTCAAAGTTTTGGTCAGAGCAACATGATTTACAATGAACTACACATTGTTTCCTGAAGTCTTTTGGAAAGCACGCAAGGCACACTGACCGCAGAGAAATGAACACTCCTCTTTAAACTCTTTACCAGACTCAGTTTCTCTCCATTCCACATACAAATGTATGTATAGAGTGATACATAGAAAGATACGTAGACATATTGCTTATTTTTACAAAAGAAAAAAAGGAACAATTAAGTCTTATTGAGTGTGGATATTTTATCCTAGGAACACTGTTTTTCTTAGGTTTTATAAAACTATTCTGTCTAACAGAATTAAAACAACAAAAAAATCTAAAACATAAATTGTACAGAAGCCACTATATTTTTCCATTTAAAATTTTTTGCATTTTATTATTATTTTACATGTTTCTGCATCTTTTTTCTTTAAGCTTTTTTATTTAAACATATAATGTAACCCCACCCCCCTCTCCCAAACCCTCCCCCCCCCACCCCCCTCAGTTTGTTTTATGACATTAAGAGTCTCTTTTGGTTTGTCTCCCTCCCGATCTCATCTTGTTTCATTTTTTCTTTTCCTACCACCTTAACCCCCACCCCCGTTGCATCTCCACTTCTGCATTTTTTAAAACTAATCTGTAATGATTATACTAAGTGTAGCTTTCCCCGGAGACTTGAAAACATCCATCAGCATGTATGCAGCTATAGACTTCTGAGAATGTTCGTCAATTGTTTTAGATCATAGGGAAAGAGAAGAAAAAATGAAACAAGACAAAACCAGAGATGGAGACAAACCATAGGAGAGTCCTAATCTTAGTAAAAAAACTGAAGGTTGCTAGAGGAGAGAGTAACTGGGTGATGGACATTGGGGAGGATAAGTGTTGTAAGAAGACTGAAGAATCATAGACCCCATCCCTGAAACAAATAATACAAATAATACATTATATTTTAATTAAAAAAAATTTAAAAAAGAAATTTTAACTTTACCCTTCTGTCAAAATCATAAAATCTATTTTTAGGATTAATTATTAGAACTAATTTATTATTATTATTATTTTTTTTTTTTTTTTGAGAAGGAGAGGTTGGGGAGGGGCAGAGAGAGAAGGGAGAGAATCTTAACAGGCTCCAAGAACAACCAACATGAAGCCTGACTTGGGGCTCCATCTCATAGTCCTGAGATCATGACCTGAGCAGAAATCAAGAGTTGGTGCCTGGGTGACTGAGTTGATTAAGTGTCTGCCTCTGGCTCAGGTCCTGATCCCAGAGTCCTGGGATTGTATCCTGGGGTTGGGTCCATGTTTGACTCCCTACTCTGGGGGAGGTGACTGCCTCCCTCTCTCTCTCTCTCTCACTGTCTCTTATGAATAAATTAAGAAAACCTTTAATTTTTTAAAATTGCAATTCTTTTTGTGATTTATTGTTCCAACTATCTATTGCAATATAAAAAACAAAAAACAAAAAAACCAATAGACCCCCAAAGCCTCGTGGCCTAAAGCAACAATGATTTATTATCTCTCATGAGTCTGTGACCTAACTAGACAATCCTTCTTCATGTGCTGGAAGTTGGGCAGTAGGATGTGTGACCCGAGATAATCTTGATCACAACTGACACTTGGTGAGGCTGTCAGCTGGAATACTTTCTTTTATGCAAGTGACGTTTCCAGATATCTAGCTTGGGTGTCCATAAATATGGTGGTGGGGTTCTAACGTCTAGCACTAAAATGGAGAAAAAGAGTCAAGCCTTAGAAATTATGGTGTAACATCACTTTTGAGCATTTTATTTTATAAGGCAAGTCACAGAGTCACTGTCCGTAACTATACAAGTTTATGAATATAGACATAGGGATTTGTGTGGACTATTTGGTAGTAACCTACCACAACTATGATCTTTCTGAATCTGTCTCAAGGCACTTAAATAGAACAAATGTATAAAAAATATGACGCATTGAATCATTAATGTCTTAGGGTATTAAAACCCATGCATTTTGAATTCAGAAGCATTGGCCCCAAATCCTAAGTTTGCCACATACAAGGTGTGTGCTCTTGAGCAAGTCACTTATTATCTTTAAAATTCAGTTATTTATAAAATGGGGGATAATGCACAAACACAAGATGAATACAATTGTTTAACTTGAGAAAATGCATCCGGTAATATGCATCAATGAAGAGCCTTAGTTTCTTTACCAAAAAAGAAAAAAAAAATAAATTACTTTAGAGCAGACTTCTTCAAGGATATAGAAATGCTTTACTTTCAAAATTTGTTCATGTACTGGGAGGATGTTATACTAAGTGAAATAAGTTAGACACAGAAAGACAAATCCTGCACCATCTAACTTAGAAAGTAGAATGGTTGACAGGTGCTGGAGGTAGAAAAAGAAATGAGGGGAATTTGATACAAAGTTCTAGTAATGCAAGATGCATATGCTCTGGAGATACAAAGTAGAGCAATGAGACTATAGTTAACAGTACTGTAGTGTGTACTTGCAATTTGTTAAGAAGGTAGATCTTAAATGTTCTTATGACAGAAAGGAAGGAAGGAAGGAAGGAAGGAAGGAAGGAAATGGTAATGATGTGAGATGATAGATATATTCGTTAGCTTGTCAGAATTATTTCATAATGGATAAATATAATTTAAAACATAAAGTTGTACTCCTTCAATATATATGATTTATGCTTGTCATTATATCCCAATAAAGATTGAAAATTGTTCATTGGGGATTTTATCATCTTGACATTTCACAAAACATAATGTAAGGTTACTATATTGATAGAAACTTGCTAATTATACCTGGTGAACTGTGAGTGGCAAGATCCTTTGATGCCTTAGTAACATATAGGAGTCAAAAATTAGGGGGAATATTCAATACACACATATTCAGAGTACAGTAGTTTCCTCAGTACATTTTCTTTTTTTAAATTTTATTTTAATTTTTTAGAAGATTTTTATTTATTTATTTGACAGATAGATATCACAAGTAGGCAGAGAGGCAGGCAGAGAGAGAGGAAGGGAAGCAGTCTCCCTGCTGAGCAGAGAGCCCGATGTGGGGTTCGATCCCAGGACCCTGGGGTCATGACCTGAGTTGAAGGCAGAGGCTTTAACCCACTGAGCCACCCAGGTGCCCCTCAGTACATTTTCTTTATGATGAGTTTTAAGTAGTACTCTTTGCATTTCCATCCTCTCCAAAGTAAAGAATACATTGCTGTGCCACAAACTCTCAGCAACTCAGAAATGTGTATAGCACTTTTGGGGACCCTTTGGACTTACCAGGCAGCATATGCCACGTCTGAGATTATAGCTCTGAGCCATTTGCTGGGTATTAGAGCAGATGACCTGATTTGATTCAGGGAAAGAGTAGATTCTGCAAGTGATCCAATGATTTTGGAGACATCTGTACTGGAAATAATGATTCTTGGGTCCTTGGAAGCTCAAATCCACATCACCACAGGGAACTTAGAGCAAAGCCAGACATTCTGATGAAGAAATAAAATAGCTTTCCATGTTCTACTGTACCCCAGTAAAAACTAAATGCTCGTGGATGAAAAGACACCAAGTGAAAACTCAGCATCAGTTACCAATAATATGTTATAAGTTCACCAACTCACAGTTTGGAGTTGGCACAATAGCAATCCATTGTAGATGGAAGTAATTCATTTATAACCTGGTTAAATTGTGTTGAAACAGCACTAACAATTTATATGAACAAGTGATCCAGGTTTTTGTATTATTTATCTCTGCTCCACAGACTCCTGCCAATCTATGCTATGGTTTCATGGGTTAGAGGTCCCACTGAAGAAGTTCTAAATAAAGTTTGGGTTGAGTTCAAAGAAAGGTTGCCATGTTATGTAGGAATTAGTCATAAGTAAACTTGTGCCGCATTACATTCCAACTTACAAGGTTGTCCCGAAGGATGATAGTAGGATTCTTCTCATAATTACATCCTGTGACCCAATTTCTGAATTTGTGTCTCCTCTTCCTACAATATTAGGCTATTCTGAGTTACAGGTTTGGAGTTCCAGAAGGCAAATATTTCTATCAGAGTCTTAATTAGTGTTTTAACAATATTGAACCTGTGACAACTTCACGCCTATGGACCAGCAGGCAAAGAATGAATTAGTGTGGCGGCTAAGGTAGTCATTTCTAATTAACATAAGAAATTAGGAATGCCAATGCACAAATGGGCTGGAACACAGGAATTCACAGAGGATCTTTAGAACTTTCTTGCTCAGTGACAATGCCATTGTCAATGGGCAACTGCAAAACATATACATTGACAAGGACAAAGCGATTAGATTCTTAGTAACCATCTGGAATAAGGCTTGTGTCACTCCATTCAGGAGTAATTGGTGCAGCTAAAGTCCTGGCTGAATGGGAGAGAAATATAGAAGGGGTAGTGTTTGAATGATCATGTTAAAATGTTCGGCCAAGAAAGTTTGGCAGTTGCTTACAAAACTAAGCATACTCTTACCACATGACCCAGAAATTGTGTTCATTGGTATTTAAGCAAAGGAGCTGAGAAACTTGCACACAGAAACTTGCACACTGATATTGATAGCTGCTTTATTCATAATTGTCAAAACATGGAAGCAGCTAAGATGTCACTTGGTAGGTGAATGGATCAATAAACTATGGTTTATTCAGACAGTCGAATGTTTCAGTACTAAAAAGAAATGAGCTATCAAGCCATGAAAAGACAGGGAGGAAACTTACATGATCACCAATTGAAAAAAAGCCCATCTGAAAAGGCCACATACATACGACTCTAACTCTATGACATTCTAGAAAAGAATGGAGACAGTAAAAAAAAAAAAAAATCAGCAGTTGCCAGGGGTGGGAACAGTCGAGGACAGGTGA
This sequence comes from Taxidea taxus jeffersonii, assembly GCA_003697995.1. Taxonomy (NCBI): domain Eukaryota; kingdom Metazoa; phylum Chordata; class Mammalia; order Carnivora; family Mustelidae; genus Taxidea; species Taxidea taxus. The sequence continues at coordinate 63,188 of ML093529.1, forward strand.
ATAAGTAAAGCACAGAAGATTTTTAGGGCAATGAAAATACTCTGTATAATATTACAATGATGGATATAAGTGACTGTACATTTTCCCAACCCATATGATGCATAACACCAAGAGTGAACACTAAAGAGAACTATGGACTTTGGATGATTATGATATGTTAATTTAGTTATAATAAGATAAAGTCTTTTAAAAAAATGCTCAACCATATCAATAGGGACATTTAAAGTAAAGAGCAAGGGTGCCTGGGTGGCTCAGTGGGTTAAGCTGCTGCCTTCGGCTCAGGTCATGATCTCAGGGTCCTGGGATCGAGTCCCGCATCAGACTCCCTGAGCAGAGAGAGTGCTTCCCCCTCTCTCTCTCTGCCTGCCTCTCTGCTACTTGTGATCTCTCTCTGTCAAATAAATAAAATATTTGAAAAAAAAAATAAAGTAAAGAGCAAGGTCACTTTTTCAGGTATTTTTAAATCAAAACCCTTCAAACAAGCACCTTGTTATCTTTTACTCCAGTTCAACTATGGAAGAAAATCATATCTGGTATTTTCAATAACATTTACATAGTTGATGTCTTGCAAGGCGGCCTAAAATTTTCAACATCACAGTGAAAAAAGATAAAGTTATGCTATTAAATTGCTTTGTTCTTCACCTCTATCACTGAAGCATCTCCTGGAAAAACAGAATGGCTGGTTTTTATCTGTTTTTTACAATTCAACAATTAAACAAATAAGCATTTATAAAATATCTACTATAAACATGTGAGCAAAACCAAGAAAATATCTATTTTTTCAAGGAGATAGTGATCAGGGAACTGAGCTTCAGAGAACAAAGGTTTCTACACTTACTGGCACTGTACCATGTATAAGCCTTCATTTAAATTCCTAGAAAAAACATACCTCATTATCGATTACTACAATATACCTTTTCAAAAATTTTCTTGAAAGCATTTTTTACTTCCTGATTCCTCAAGCTATAGATGAAAGGATTTAACATGGGAATCACCACTGCATAGAATACTGAGGCAAATTTGTCTTTATCTAGTGAGTGGCTTGACTTGGGGCGCAGGTACATAAAACTGAGGGTCCCATAATATATAGTAATAGAAAACAAGTGAGAAGCACAGGTAGAAAAGGCTTTTCGTCTTCCTGCAGCAGAATGGATCTTTAAGATGGCGAAGACAATGAACACATAGGATAGGAGAACAGTGATAAGAGAACAGAACACATTGAACCCAGCAATGATGAACAACATCAAATCTTTGACTTGGGTGTCAGAGCAGGCCAGAGCAATCAAGGGAACATCATCACAGTAGAACTGGTTGACCACATTAGAGTCACAGAAAGACATGTGGAATGTAGCCACTGCTTGTATGAGCCCCACAGTGAATCCGTAAATGTAAGAGCTAGTGACCAATTGGATGCAGAGTTTCCTGGGCATGAGAACCATGTAGAGTAAAGGGTTGCAGATGGCCACATACCGATCATAGGCCATGACAGACAGCATGAATAATTCCCAGACTGAAAATGTGATAAAGCAACCCACTTGAGTGGCACATGCATAAAATGGCATGCTTTTAATTTCTCGTAGAGAGTTCACAAGGGTGTTCGGAGTGATGGTAGAGGTACCATAGAAATCAACAAAAGCCAGATGACAGAGGAAAAAAATACATAGGAATGTGAAGTTGAGGACTGATTTGGATGAGCACAATCAGACCAAGATTACCCAAGACAGTAACTAAGTAAATCAATAGGAATACACAAAAGAGAGTGGCCTGAAGCTCCAGATTATCTGTGAGGCCCAAGAGGATAAACTCAGTGACTGCCGAATGATTGCCTTTTGCCATGAAATAGATGAACAATAAATGATGAACGACAAATCTACAATAAACTTCTCTAGGGGACACACTCTGAGTAAACTTCACTCTGTAAGGAATAACCAATTCAATGTGAGAAGATAGCCCTGGTGAGCCAGGGTGTTAAGTTAAATTCAGCCAGAGCACAATCTTGATAAGCGTTCTGAATTGTGTGTGGATTTCCCTTATGCTTTCAGCATGAAAGGATTTGGTCCAGGCAGAAATTCCATGATATAAAATTCACTGAGATGCTGAAGAAGAAGAAAGAGTATTTCAATTAAATGTTTATAATCAATATAATGGCAAAGTCTGTGTTGTACTTTTCTTTAAATATAAAGAAACAAAAAGGAACGTGAAGAATGCAAGTGGCTTTGACAACATATATCAAAATGCTTTCTTAATTTGTAGCTCATAAAATTATTATAATTTCATCATTTCATAAGAAAATGAAGAGTTACCAAAATCAAGGGTAGAAAATATAAAATGAAAGTCAAAATAAAACTATTAGTACTATTTTTAGACATCCTGTTTGGCATAATTTTGCAATTTTCTTTTTTTTACTTATCTCTATTTTTAAAAAAATACACAATACTATTAATACTATGGAAAAAAGGACTGTGATTTTTCTGGCTTTGTCTTTTGGCAAAAGGCACACTAGAGAATAATTTTCCAGACTGTAAAACAGCTTTCAATGATTAGGAGATATTAGTTTACCTTCTTTCTTCAAGTGTCTAAATGGTCCAAAGTGAATAGAATTAAAGCAGCGTTTAGAACAGCTACAGGTTACAGAACATTTCCATAAACCTACGCTGGATTCTGAATGCAAGAAAGCTGGCAGAATTGAAATCATCTCCCTTCCTTTCTTCAGCACAGCAGAGGATGAGTTAACTTGATTTTCCTTTATCACTACTTGGTCTCATGTTACTTCAAATGGTCAGGACACAGAGAGTCAAGACAGGTAAAATATAGCAAAATATAAAAAGCACTTTCCCCACTTAAATTTTGATTAATGTATCCATGGAAACTTTATCTTGGTTACTACTTTTATTTTTTCTCTCCCCTCCAGCACTTTAAAAAAAAAAAAAAAAGATTTATTTATTTAATTATTTGACAGAGAGAGAGAGAGAAAGAGAAAGCACGCACAAGCACCGGGAGCTGCAGGCAGAGGTAGGAGCAGACTCCTCGAGGAGCAGGGAGCCTGACATGTGGGTGAATCCCAGGACCATAGGATCAAGACCTGAGCTGAAGGCAGACACTTAACCCACTGAGCCACCCAGGCACCCCTTCCCTTCAGCACTTTCAACCAAACATCTTAGAACAGCCACTACCCCCAATTTTTCAATCATATTTATGACTTAACTAGGTATGACCTACCTGCTTTTCCCATTAACCCAAAAAATCCCCTCATCAAGTTTACTGCCAACTTCCCTACTCCTAAATCCAAGAAAGCCCCCCCCTTTTTTTTTTTGACAACTTGGTAACATTAAACTCTATTGAATACAACTTTGGTTCCCAGAACAGAGCAGTCTCTGAGTTTACTACGTGTCCATTTCTGTCTTAGAGGCTCTGCTCCTATTATCTCTGCTTTAGACAACATGTTCATCAAGCTCTCTCCAAAGCCCCCTACACGTTCCCTTTTAAGTTTCTTGTTAGTGATTTTGACCAATCCTAAATCCTCAATAGGCATCTATATGCTGATTATACATATGCAAGGATATCAAATACAGAAAAGAACTTACATTAAACTTACATTAAATCTCTGTACATTGGACCTAATACTCAAAACCTGGAGTATATATTTTATGTCTTCAATGAGCAGTGCCATTATCCATTCAGTTTTCCAAATCAGAGACTTATCTTTTACTTTGCTTTCCTGTTCCCTGTTGTAATACGTTACATATTTTTCAGATCCGTTCACTTATATTGTTTCCTTGATCCAAATCACAATGACTTTGTGTTTTGTTTTGTTTGCAACTGACCCGTAATTGTTAATCTTGACTCCAGTCTTTCCTGTATCTTTCTGTTTCTCATGTTTTAGCCTATATGAACTTTTAGAGATGTGGATGTCATTTTTATGATATAATAATTTAGTGTCTTCCCATAGCTCTCAAGATAAAATTCTAAGGTCTTTAATATGGCTGAAATAACTCTAGAAAATCTAGTTCCAGCATCTCAGATCAGGCTGCTCTCTTTTGATATTCATCAAATAGTGTTTATGTCACAGGTATTTCGTATTTTTCCTAGGATTTGATATCTTTCAATATTCAATACACAATCATTCAGTGGGACTACAAACCCCTAAGTAGTCTTGTCTACTGCACCTGAAAGGAATCTTCGTGAAGCCAGTAACATTTAAAATCACCCAGGTATCATGACACAATTTGTATTGTATGTGTATGGTCCCTCAGGAAACTTTTTTTGGGTATTACATTATTTTAAACAAACACTGAAAAACAACATAATTATATATATTCAAAAACAGGTAGTTATTTGATGTTTAGTGTTTGGGGATCAAGTTATTTCCCTTGAAATGGTAGATCACCTTCTGGGCTATTACTTAATGGAAGAATCTAAGGTAGAAGAACATTTTGATTATCTCTTTTGGGAAAACAATTTGATTAATTGCTATCTCTGCTTTGATTAATTGTTATATCTGCCTTACATTTTGTCACATTGGTTTCATATTAAAATTATGAATTAGGGGCACCTGGGTGGCTCAGTGGGTTAAAGCCTCTGCCTTCAGCTCAGGTCATGATCCCAGGGTCCTGGGATCGAGTCCCACATTGGGCTGTCTGCTCAGCAGGGAGCCTGCTTCCCTTCCTCTCTCTCTGCTTGCCTCTCTGCCTACCTGTGATCTCTCTCTGTCAAATAAATAAATAAAATCTTTAAAAAAAAATTAAACCTCATTAGCATTTAAAAAAATAAATAAAATTATGAATTAATTTAAAATAAATGCTCAGTTTGTGGGCTTTGTATTTAGTGGCAGCTTTTGAAAGACACTGGACAAAAATCAGTTTCCCAAGGAGCAACATCAAAAGCTTTGGTCTGAGATTAATGTTTCAAACTGTTGTTATGATGGACATTTCAATTCAACAGCAAAGATGAACTTAAAAGAATGTTGATTTTCTTCTTCCATCTCTAGAGAACTGAGTGCAAACAAATCTTAGGGCACTTGATACCTTGTTGTAATCACTCCACAGTATTGGATCAACCGCTTTATCTAAATTTGCTTTAGATGAAAACCAATAGTGTCCACAGGGCTGGTGAGCTGTTTAGCCTCAGCACCAGCTATGCAGAACGGAAGACAGATGAGGTATGGAGTAGTATCTCGTTTTGGTTTTGATTTGCATTTTTCTGATGACTAATGACGTTGAGCATCTTCTCATGTGCCTATTTTCTGTTTATGCATCTTTCCTGAAAGAATGTCTATGAAAACGTTTGTCCATTAGATAAAAAAAACAAACAAGCAAACAAACAAAAACCTGTGGTGGAAATATGCTCTTATCTTAGGCAGAAGGAGGTCAGAGCAAAGAAAAGGGAAGAGAAGGAGATGAACTCTGAGAGTCGCCATGGTCCCAACATTCAGAGATTTGTGGATCAATGTAAAGCCTTTGTCTTTCATTTGAATAAAATGAGATGCACTCAAAGCCTTCTAAAATGAAGTCCCCTTTTTTCCCACTTTTGGCTTACTTTTTAATTTCTTAAAACTTCGATATGATTCTAAAATCAAAATGCATAACAAAATATATTCAAAATAAGACTGTCTTCCATACCTGTCAGCACCCACTTCATTCCCTGCCTTCCCTGTAGGGAAGTACTTTTGTTCATTCAGACTTGTCCTTTTAATGTGTTTTCTTTTTTAAAAATCAGACGTAATAAAATATATGTTCATATCTTTTTTACATATTTTTTCTCCTTTCTTTCTTTCTCTGAAAGAAAGAGAGGGATGGGAAGAGCAGAGGGAGAGAGAATCTTAAGCAGGCTCCATGTTCAGTACAGAGCCCCGCAGGGGGTTGGATCTCACAACTCTGAGATCATGACCTGAGTTGAAAATCAAGAGAAGGCATTTCAGAGACTAAACCACCCATGAACTCCACATGTACATATCTTTAACCATCCTCTTTTCTTGTTTTATGTGAAGTATCTTTTTTTCTTTTTCTTTTTTTTACATTGATTTTTTCTTTTTCCTTTTTAATATCGTTCTGATTTAATATTATATTCTGATGCTCATCACGTGGCATACCTGAAATCGTCCCCATTTCTAGAACAGCTGTGCTTACCACTGGGTATTTGGGTGTCAATTTGTTACTAATATAAATAACATCCCAGCAAATAACTTTGCATATGTGTTATTTTACATTTCTTGCTAGTATTTATTGGGATAGTTTATAAGAAGTGGGGTTGTTGACTGTTGTAATTTTGCTAGGTATTGCTACATATCCTGCCATAGACATTACATGATTTTTCTATCAGCAGTGTATTATAGTATTTATTTCCCCTCACGTAGTCAAATTTTTATGTTTTGAAATCCTCATGAGAATTGATATCTTTCAGTGTTTTATATTTAACTTGGAAGAGACTGTTGACTCGATGGTATTTCTCTTCTTCCTTTATATACAGACTTGGATTTTTTGACCTCTAAGCCTCTACAAGGAAAAAAATATATACATTTTTGGTGAAATGATACTTTTAATAATTTTTGGTTGAATCAATCAATGAAATAAAGTGTGATGGAGATCAATGAATTAACTGTCATTTATAAATAAGAAATGAGATCCAAAGAATTTAGATCACATAAATAAGACTTGGGTAACAAAGTAGACTTTTGGAATGTTTCAGCATTCAACAGAATGTCTGAAAAAGCAGACATTTTCAGAATGTCTGAATGTCAGAATGTCTGCCAAGCAGAGAGCTTGATGCAGGGCTTGATCCCTGAGATCATGACCTGAGCCAAAGGCAGAGGCTTTAACCCACTGAGCCACCCAGGTGCCCCCAGACGTTAACATTTTACCACATTCTTTTATCCTGAACTGTTTAATAATCAGTCAGAGACATAATCCTTCCTTATTCTCATATACTTATCAGCATATATTTACTAAAAACAGGGAACTCTTAAATGACCACAGTACTATTATAAAAATCCACAAATTAACATTGATGCGGCACTATTACTTAGTCCACAGACCTTATTCTGCTCTGATGGACTTGTCTCATTTGGTAAAATTTAAGCTTGCTGTTTTATTCTTCTCTTAGATGTTCTACCAGTGTTGATGCCATTGTCCATGTGAGGTCACTAGAACGAACAACTCTTTTCTGATTCGTCTTATTTGGGAGTGTACGTGTGTCTTTTATAGACAATGTTAATAACTTGGGTGAGCTCGGTGGTGGGTATTAAGGAGGGCACATAATGCATGGAACACTGGGTGTGGAGCATAAACAATGAATTATGGATCACTGAAAAAATTAAATTAAATTTTTAAAAAAGAACTTTAAAAAAAGCTCCTTTAGTGATCTAAAGTAGACATGGTTTTTACCTAGGTCAAGTTCATGAATTGGAATGTTCAAGTCAAAACTCCTCTATGGAAAAGAGATTGATTTAAATGATCTATGGAACAATTTAACCTCTATTTGCAATCGAATTTATTTTATTTTCACGTCTTCCAAAATTTTCAAGAGTTAGAATTCTCATGATAATAGGAAATAAAATCTGAAAATTAATGTTTCCTATGTTTTGATATGAATTTGTTTAACATTATAACATTTGAAAGCATATTACTAATGGTAAGCTAATGTAGAAATCTTGATGACTTTTTTTTTTTATGTTGTTTCTTTTGTTTTTGTTTTTTTGCATCCCAACTCTGAGGGCTCTAAGTTAGATGACAGATCATTTATTTTATAGTAGAAGACACCTTTTCCATAACTCTTTTCAAAGCATTTTTGACTTCCTGGTTCCTCAGGCTGTATATTAAAGGATTTAGCATGGGGATTATCACAATATAGAAAACAGAATCTATCTTGTCGGTATCCAGAGAATGGCTTGTTTTTGGCTGCATATACATGAAGATGATTGTGCCATAAAATATAGTGATGTAAGTCAGGTGGGAGGCACAAGTAGAGAGTGCCTTTTGCCTGCCTTCAGCTGAATTAATGCTCAGAATGGCAAATAGAATGAATATGTAGGAGATGAGGACAATAAGAAGAGAGAAAAGGGTATTGAAACCAGCAAGTGTGAACAATACCAGTTCTTTGATATCTTTGTAATGGCTTTTACGGCAGGCCAGACCAACCAGGGGAACATCTTCACAGTAAAAGTGATTTATTATATTTGAATCACAAAAAGATAAGTGGAATGTAAGGATTGTCTGTAGGAGTCCAACAGAAAAGCCATACACATATGTACTAACCATCATTTGAATACAGACCCTTCTGTTCATGATAATGGTATAGAGTAAAGGGTTGCAAATGGCGACATATCTATCATATGCCATGACTGAGAGCATATACACTTCACAACACAAACATGATAAAGCAACACAAACATGATAAAGCAACACAATTGGGTGGCACAAGAAAGTAAGGATATTCTCTTAATTTCTTTTTTTTTTTTAAGATTTTATTTATTCATTTGATAGACAGAGATCACAAGCAGGTAGAGAGGCAGGCAGAGAGAAAGAGGAAGGGAAGCAGGCTCCCTGCTCAGCAGAGAGCCCGATGTGGGGCTTGATCCCAGGCCCCTGGGATCATGACCTGAGCTGAAGGCAGAGGCTTTAACCCACTGAGCCACCCAGGTGCCCCTCTCTTAATTTCTTGGAAGAAGTTCACCAGGGTGTTAGGGGTGACAGAGGAGGTATAGCAAAAATCCACAAAAGCTAGGTTGCTGAGGAAAAAATACATAGGTGTGTGAAGCTGAGAACTGATACGAATTAGCATAATTAACCCACAATTACCTATGACACTAATAATGTAGATCACTAGAAAGATCTCAAAAAGTAGGGCTTGAAGCTCCAGATTTTGTGTGAGTCCCAAGAGGATGAATTCAGTTATTTCTGAATTATTGCCCTCGACCATGGAAGATGTGTAGAAGCATTTCGTGTCATTCTCTTTAGAATATCCATGCTAGATGATCTTCCACTTCTTGGATTAAGAATTTAACTCACACTTATTTTATGGTGATCATATTGGAAAAATTACCCTCACTGGGCCATTCTTGGATTTCAATATTGTCTGCTTTTGATTTAAAGGGATTTGCTCCAGGCAGAAATTCCAACATGCTCAGTGGTCTGGGGGATTGATGAAGAAAAGAGAATGTCTTGAATTAAATTTGGAATCTCATATATAAAATGAAAATCTAGTATTACAACAATAGCAGGAAAAATATTTTAGTGATAATGAGATGGGGCACGTTTCAGTAATATATTAAGATTAAATACTGAGCAAACCAACTCAATTGAGAATTAAAACAATCATGGCTGTTACTAGACGTTATTAGTGTGCTAGCCATGCAATAAAAGAAGGGTTAAAATATTATTTATGAAGTACATGATATTGTATTATTGCATCCAAACCAGTAACTTCAGTGAAGAGATAGTAGATTTGTTATGATTGTGGAAGTCTTCAGCTACAAGTCAATATAATGAAAATAATGCTATAATAAGAATGTAACTTCAAAGAAATGTGAAAATAAGGGCACCTGTGTGGCTTGGTCAGTTAAGCATCTGCCTTTGGCTCTGGTCATGATCCCGGGGATCAAGCCCTGTGTCAGTATCTCTGTTAAACAGGGAGCTGCTTTTCCCTCTCGCTCTGCTGCTATCTCTTTCTCATCATTTCTGTCTCTATCTCTCACTCTCAAATAAAATAAATAAAATCTTTTAAAAAATAAATAAAAACAAAAACAAAAACCAACAAAGAAGTGTGAAAATATAATTTTTAAGATTCTACTTAAAATAACAAACACCAGGGCGTCTGGGTGGCTCAGTGGGTTAAACCTTCTGCCTTCAGCTCAGGTCATGATCCCATGGTTCTGGGATCGAGCCCAGCATCCGGCTCTCTGCTCAGCGGGGAGCCTGCTTCCCCCTCTCTCTCTGTCTGCCTCTCTGCCTACTTGTGATCTCTGTCTGTCAAATAAATAAACAAAATTTTTTTAAAAAATAAAAGTAATAAACACCTAGGGTTTAATTTAATATTTAACTTAGCAAACTGTTGACCTTATATGTTCCTGTTGTTTGTTTAAGCAGAATAAACTCATAGTTTCACATTATGTCTTAGTGGAAAGGTATTTAGGAAAGAAGAAAATTTTTATAAGTTAATTCAACAATGTAATGTATGCTGGGTAACCCTACGTATATCTACTAAACACACTTGCAAGAACAGCCTAGACATTTCTTAAAATAAAGTGTAATGGATGGTTATTTATCACTACAAATAGTAAACCATATTATAAACTATAGAATGTAAAACAAAATGGGAATCTGTGGCGGGACAGTGAATGTTTATCACACAAAAAAGTGCTGACTTGTAGCATCTGTTGCTTTTCTGATTTCTGTGGTGCAAATATCCCCACTGTCACTGATTTCAGGTTACAGACTTGAAGTCACTGAACATGGAGTTGGGATAAATACAGAATTATATCTTTTACAAACTATTAGGGGAGATACTGGTAGTACTTCTACACAAAAGTAGGTTGGTATTGTAAGCAAAATATATAAAATATTATTTAATAAAACACATGCATATTTATATTATACCATATGTTAGAGAAACACTTAAAATCAAAGATGAGTCTCTGTTCACAATGTGTTTGTACCTATAATTATAAACATCTCTCCTCAATGTGCTGATTAGTTTCAAAGAGAAAAAGCTCATTTTATAAAATATGAAAGGATTAGCTGACAATAAGTTTGTTCATTAAATTGATCAAATTAAAAGAATGGTTATACCCAGGGTTGGTAAAGGTGTAGGAAAACAAAAACAACCTTACACATCCAAAGAAGGCGAAATTTGTCTTCATCTTTCTGGAAGGCAATATAATACTAAGCATCAGAATTGTTTAAGTTAGTTCTGCCATTAATACAATGGTTTTAATGCTGGGCAATTAGGGAAATAATAAAAGCATGCAAGTATATAAATGGTTTCATTTTTACCTACCAAAAAGTGATTGTCTAAATATACTCTGATGGTTATTCATTCATTGCACATCTCAATAAAACATTAAGTAGTTATTCAAAAGCTGAAATAAGTCTACATTTATTGATATTAAAAAATGTTCACAATATAGCATGTTGAAAAGAGCAGCATGCTACACAAGTTATTTGGTGATACATGATTTCTATATATGCACATTACATTATGCCCTATAGATCATTTATACACAGAGGGGAAATACACAAACCATGTATGCCACAGTTAACAGTAATTATGTTTATGAGGTGGTATTGTGGCTTTTCCTCCTTACTCATTTTAATCATCCTTTACATTTTGAATTAACTCTATTCCAACAAGCTTGATTTCAATTTCATTTTTTAAAGATTCATTTATTTGACAGAGAGAGGAAAGAGAGCATAAGCAGGGGGAACTGCAGAGGCAGAGGGAGAAGCAGGCTCCCCACTGAGCAGAGAGCCCAATGCAGGACTGGATCCCAGGACCCTCAGATCATGACCTGAGCCTAAGGCAGAAACTTAACCGTCTGAGCCACCCAGGCTCCCTTGATTTCAATATGAAATGTACATATCCTTGTTACCATGCATTCCACATTTATGAATACTGATATCTTAATTTTTCACATTGGTTATTCTTATAATTTGTGTTTATCTGGTGCCCACCCATATGGATGTTTGAAGTGTTCTTAATTATCACCACTAAAAATGACTTAATCCCCACATTTTGGGGGGCAATATTTATTTCATTGTGATATGTTGCAAAGGTGGACTAATTTGTTAAAAAATTAAAAACAATTCTCCTCAAAGAGGACAAAACCCATTTACAAAATCATCAGATTTGAAGTGAAAGCCATGACAACTGTTTTTCTCTTGTATTAAAATTGTGTGCTGAATCTCCAGATTTAATTAGAAGTTCTTAAATCTTAACCTTGGGTGGTTTCCTAAATGTTCAACATTTTACAATTAAGAGTAAGAAATCTAAGAATTGTCAATTTAAAAAGTCTTTTACTCTGAAATGTTTTTATTTTAATCTATTACCTTCTTAAATCCTAAAACAATAGATTCATCAGGTTATACTGTTTTCACCTACTTATTGCCGAGGAAACTGAGGAATAATTTGTAAGTGGAGTAGATTGTGTTCTGATTCAGCCAATGTGAGACCCAGCAGTCACATCCAGGCTTTTAGACTCCAAGGAATCCGTGCTTTTTAATGGCACAGCTGAGGCACAGAGAATGCACTGGCCGCCAAGACAGGAGATTGCAAATTCATGGATATCAATAATAAACTTCCGGTATAGAGCATACAGACTCACAACCTGCTGCAGGAGTTCTGTCAGAAAGCAAGGAGCCACGGAAATGTTCAAAAAGTAAGTAAATGTGTTTAAAGAAAAGAGAAGGAAAGAAACTGTTGAGAATCATAAGTCAGAGCAACCAGCCTGTGTCTCTATGATCCGTCAAAGTAAGATCAAAAGTGCACACCGACCTAAGGGAAGTTTAAATGTGATCTCTCTCTGGCTATTAATAATATCTTAGTCTTTTCTGTCATTAAGCATTTAAATGACCCCTAGATGGAAAATAAAATTATTAGTAAGCATGAGTTGCAAACTCAAAACGATTTTCTGTGTAATTTAAAATTGTAAAATGATCTTTGCATTTATTTGAAACATATACATATATATCTCTATCTACATATCTATATCTATGTATAGATAAATCATCTTATCTATTTATCTATATCACAGTTAGCAGTTGTGTATGGTAATACTTACTTATAAATTGCTCTCTCAAGTTCATCAGTACCCCTGGGACTAGAACTCAGGTGTTTAGGCTCATAGAAGGATGGAACATGATCTACAAGTCCCCATTTACTGTTACCCCTTTCATATTGTTTAATCTTTAAGAGGACTCCAAAACAAACACTATGTCCTCATTTAATTGAGAAACTGGTGAAAGCCCACACATAGGCTGTATTGTCCAATGAGTTCATTGTGTTTTAAGCTAGACTTTGATTAATAAAGATCAACTTACCCAAGTAAAACTCATATGATTCTTGCTACTGGAAAAACGTTCTATAATGTTTCCATTGTTTTGAGTTAATTTATTTGGAACGGATCATGCCCTTGGGATGCAATCCCTGAATTAGCTTATTATTTTTTTTAATTTTAGATAATTCGAAAAAATATATGAGATCTCACGGGCTTAAAAAAAATCAGTTTACTTAAGAGTCTTTTGGGGCTAAGCCAGACTTTCAGGTCAGTAGAAAGTTGTGTTAAAACAGATAGTAAAGTTAGGACGTATTATTATTCTCTTTAGTAAAGGCAGTTTGTTAAATTACAATATGGAACAGTTTTGTATTATCATATATTTTTAAGAAATTAGCATATTGGGAAAATAATATTTACACTATGCATCTTTGCTTTTCACATGGGATATTGTTAATGTAGCCAGAGAATTCTGAACTGGGAATTTTGGAGAGGTGGGATCAGAATTTTTGTCCATGTTCTTCCTGGAACTAGTTATATACCAAATTAATGGCTTTTATGCATTTTTTACTCAATAATTGGGAAAATCAGTAATTTCATGTGGAATAAAAATTAATTATTTTTAATATACTTTCCATTTAAAATAAGAGAATGGGTATAAATTATTATGGTTATTTTTACATCTGAAATCTCATTCTAAGTGAAAATATTTTGAAAATTTCATTATATAGTGAGCAGATGTACAGAAATCACATTAAAAATAGACATTCTGGGGGTGCCTGGGTGGCTCAGTGGGTTAAAGCTTCTGCCTTCAGCTCAGGTCATGATCTCAGGGTCCTGGGATCGAGCCCCACATCAGACTCTCTGCTCAGCAAGGAACCTGCTTCCCCCACTCTCTCTCTGCCTGCTTGTTTGCCTACTTGTGATCTCCGTCTGTCAAATAAATAAATAAAATCTTTAAAAAAAATAGACATTCTGACAGTTTTTTAAGAGGAAAAACCAGATCATGAAGAGAAGCTTATTTATATTTATTCAAGTCACTTCCTCAATTTCATGAACATTTTAAAAGCCTGGTTTCTACTGATGATAACTTTCTTCAGGGCATCTTTCACTTCCTTGTTCCTAAGGCTGTAGATTAAGGGGTTCAACATGGGAATGATCACTGTGTAGAAGACAGAGGCCATTTTGTCTGTGTCTAGGGAATGGTTTGAGCTTGGCTGTAAGTACATAAAGATGAGGGTCCCGTAGAATATGGTGACTGCCAGCACGTGAGAGCCACATGTGGAAAAAGCCTTGCGCCTGCCCTCAGCTGAGCGCATCCTCAGGATCGCAGAAATAATAAACATGTAGGAGACAAAGACAACCAGAAGAGAAGAAATGAACATGATCCCAGCACAGGCAAAGATCCAAAGCTGTTTGGAGTGAGTGTCTGAGCAGGTCAGCCTGAGGAGAGGCATGTCATCACAATAGAAATGATTGATGATATTGGAGTGACAGTAGGAGAGACGAAAGGTAAGGATGGTATGAAACAGTGCCACCAGGAAGCTATAGCTGTAGGGCACAGCCACAAGCTGAATGCAGATTCCTGGGGACATTACAACCATGTAGAGGAGAGGGTTACAGATGGCCACGTATCGGTCATAGGCCATGGAAGCCAGCAGCAAGCACTCAGCGGTCATGAAGGCCAGGAAACAGCCTAACTGAGCAGCACATGCATTGAAGGAGATAACATTTCGTTTGTATAAGAAATTTCCAAGCATTTTGGGTGTGATGACAGAAGAGTAACAGAAATCGACAAAAGCTAGGTTGCTAAGAAAGAAGTACATTGGTGTGTTGAGTCTTGAGTCTGTTCTAATGACTAGGATCAAACCTAGGTTGCCTACTACTGTGAAAAGGTAGATAGATAAGAAAACCACAAAGAGTGGCATCTTCAACTCCTGTTGATCTGTGAGGCCCATGAGAATAAATTCTGTCACCTGGGTGCAGTTTCTCTGGGCCATGTGTCTTTCGTGTACCTGAATAAAAAGAAGAAAATCAGATCTACTTTAATTAAATTAAGTGTAATGTTTATCTCTCTCCCCTCCCCCATCAGAAGCTCTCAGAACCCAGTCCTCTTGGGTCTTTATGGAGACCTCACTAAGTAGCCATAACTGAGTCATTGGCCATTGGCTGATTCAGCTTCGAGTCCCCCACTCTAGGTTGGGGTCCAAAAGTTATGTCATTAACATAACAAGACACACGTTTCACCTTCATGTCTCTGTAGTATTTTCTGGAACTGTGAATGAAGGCCAAATATGTCAGAGAAATAAATATCTAAGTCATTATATCACAGTGTTACAAAAAAGATGAGATTATAGTTTCAATCATGGCAAAGCAATTGTGTCTCTTTTCAAAGCACTGAAACTTCTTGGCTTGTTTGCTGAAATTCAAAATACAGACAATCTTCTGAAGGACTAAATGTAAATTTTCCATGGGGGCTAATTTAGTTTATTACATCTCTGAGAAAGAAGATGCACTGGAGTTTCCAGCCATTTAGCATTTTTATAATGGATGACTTCTCTTCTAATGACAGATAACTTTCAAAAGATGGCATTTTGTTAGGGTTGAAGCCAAGAAGGATAGTAGAAAGAACACCGATACAATTGGGGTACTTTATTTGAATTTGGCTTTGCTACTCTCTAGTCCCATAAGCTTTATGCTGGAAAAAGTCAGTTTGTTCCGCATTTTCTTAATCTATAAGTGATCCTAATTTATATCTGAAAGGATTGTAAACATTAAGAGGATATTATTTATCCCCACTGCAGGACAGAGAGGAATACATTTTAATAGAAATGAAATAGAAAATATTGGACACCTGAGAGGTTCAGTTGGTTAAGTGTCTGCCTTTGGCTCAGGTCATGATCCTAGGGTGCTGGGATGAAGCCTGGCATTGGGCTCCCTGCTCAGCAGGGAGTCTGCTTCTACATCTCTCTCTATGTGCCCTCTCTCTCTTTTGCCTTCTCTCAAATAAATAAATAAAATCTTAAAAAAAAATAGAAAATATCATGTTAAAAAATTGTTTCCCTGATACATTAAAAGGTAGACATACAGAGAAGGCAGTGTAATCACTTTGAAAATTTACTGGGAGCAGGGTAGACGGTGCTCATGGAACAGGGTACAATACCTCCAGGTCTTAAAACACAGAGGTTATCAAACAAGAAAAATAGAAAAATCCTTAACTGTTGGATGCAGATAGTCATAAAGTTTTATGTGCAATATGTCTTTTAAATTAAAGATGGAGAAGAGTGTCTTGAAATTTTTGATCTTCAAATGTAGTTCCAGCAAAGTGTAATTACCAAAAGAGAAATATATAGCTTAATTAATGTATTTTGTTATGTCATGAAACAGATGAAAGAATATATCATGAGAAGGTAGACGTTCTTCATAAAGCATACATATGGAAATCAAAACTACATTTTACAGTGTGTGTGTGCAATGTTTATACCACTTTCTGTGCGACAAAGATAATCTCTTGGTTGATATTGATCATAGCTGTCAATCACCATTACATGAAAGGAGTAGGTTGTTAAAGCTTTTAAAAGCCTAACTAGTGATCCTACAAATATATAAATTCAGTTCTGGAGTAATTAAACAACTATTTGATTGGGGATATTGTTTTCAAATCCCAAGATGCTGAATAAGGCTTTACTCTTTGGCAGTTGTAAGAAATTCAGTATGCCACTTTATCTTAAAGGGAGGGTATGCATATCTATGGAAATACCTTGGAAGGCATATTATATATGATCTCTTACCATCTAACTCATGATATTTTTATATTCAAATTCCACTCCCATGTCTTCCCTCTGTTACAGCAAACACACATAATTTAATTAGAATGATTATGTTTCAGTCCTGAATTACAACATGCTCTATAGACTTCCTTACTTTTATATATGCTTTTTCATAGGTGCTCTTCTCTACCAGGTGAATGGTGGATGGAGAGCTGGAGGGAAAACTCCTATGAATCCTTCAAGGTTTATCTAAGTCCCACCTCTTCTGTAAAGACTCCCCTGATTTCTAATTTCCATGCTGCGTGAGCCACCAGTTTTCTTTTCTTTTTTGTGCTCCAGAAACATTTTATACATAACTCACTTACATATCATCTCCTGTTTCTGGCAGTCATCTGTTTCAATATATCTTCTCTTAATAGATTGAGAGTCCATCCACTTTCTAATTAGTCCTTTCTATATGCTCGGTAGTGGGGTATCAAATATGAATTTTTCTAATAATATTTCAACACTTACTTCCTTTGCTTATAATTTATGTTATTTACTTATATCAAATACATTAAAGAAATATTGATGACTTGGTTTTAATGTGCTCATATCTCATTCTGGGTAAGATGACTAAGTTTCACCAGAAAGAGGACATTTTTGATAAATTATAATCTAGTCCATTAAGTGTCTGACTTTTCCAAATGATTTAAGAGAAATTATTTTGGATATCTCATTTTTAAAAATTTTCAAATTAATAAGAAATATATTTTATATAACAGCATACATACATAATGAAATAAAATTAGAAGAAACAGTTTGTACCTTTATTTCAGAAAATGCCACCTAAAATGTTTCATTCTAAAATCCATTATGTTCTATTCTAGTTCATTTTGAAAATATTCATTTTGATCCCAATTTTAAAGATAGTCTTCAAAAATACCTGGGTAGAGGATGTTTCTATTTCTTCTCCAGGTGAGTTTGAGCAGAAACAGACTGCAGGGTTTTGTTAGTGACTCTATCCCAAGGGATCTTACATAGGAGTATGATGCAAGTAGATCATCAAAAAAATTACAGTCCACACCCCTTAGGGATCCCAAGGATGGAGATGAATTAACAAGATTCTCTGGTTTTATGGAACTACAGATCTATAGCTCTTTCTTTAGTATATGTTATTTCCCTAACATTCCCTAAATTTTGACATTCTATTATTTATTTATTGCTGTATTAAGAGTTCATGTTGTTGTTGCTTAGTAGCAAGGTTTGAACTGGTTTTTGAAAGAAAGATAAGAGTTACCTTGTGAACCTTCTTAGAACATATCTTCCAAATAACTATGTAGCTAATTCTCTCAAGAACTATTCCACATGATGCTCTTTCTTCAGCTCACTCTTTGAAATGCTCATGAAGCGTTTGTTTTTTCTTTCAGGTTGTCTCTATAAGTTATTATTTCATTTCCTTGATAACTTGGTCTAAAGAGCACTTTTCTACATTGTTTAGTTAGTCCATCTGAGGCCAGAGCAAGAGTATGCAGGAAGAACACAGTTTTAATATTCACTGGAGGAAAAGGCATTTGCTGTGGAGTGAATTGTATTGTGCCCTCTCCCCCAACCATTCCCAAGTTGAAGCCCTAACTCCCAGTGTGATGGTACTTGGAGATCGGGCCTTTGGAAGGTGATTAGGATTAGATGATGGATTAGTGTTCTTGTAAGAAGAGACAGCAGAGTACTTCCTCCTCACCCTACATGTGCTAAAAAGGAGGGCATCATGCAAACAAACAATAAGCTAGTGGTCATCAACAAGCCTAGAAGATAGTTCTCACCAGGAATCAAATTGATCAGAAGATTGATCTTAGACTTTCTAGCCTTCAGAACTATGAAAAAATAAATTTCTGATGGTTAAGCCACCCAGTTTATGGATTTTGTTACAGCTTGAGATGACAAAAGCAGCATCTTTGTGGAAACAAAATAATCCATGATACTGCAAAAGGGTTTTTTTGGGGGGGGAGATTATGGAATTATTTCTTTTTTCCAATATAGTGCATTGGAGGCCAGCATTTAACTGAGGATGTGCCAGATTTCTCAAGTGTATCTTTTAGAGGTATCAAATAGACAGGAGGTGAAAAATACAACTGAAATTATACACAGTAACCTTAAAAGATGTAAATGAAAAGGTCAGTAAGGCATTTGGTGCAAACGCCTGGGGTCTTAAACAGAGAGAAGTTTATATCATCAAGGATTATAACTCTGAGCTTCAGTATAGTGGTGGTGGTGGTGATGAGGTATTTAACATTCTTTGTGAGTGATGCATTAACATATCTGGTTCATTGAAGACTAAAAAGAAGCAATTCCCTAAGGATCATAGCCTGACACAGTCACATTGTGTCAGTGTTAATTAGAATTCATGTATAAACAAGAACTGTGTTTGAAATATTAAATAATTAGTCTATGAATAATCAATACTTAATTTTGTTTTAAGCTGGCAAACATACCTAACACAGATAGCAAATGCCCTGTTTTTGTTTATATGTTGTTATAAAATGCCTTGGCTCCGTACCTGGGATTAGGATGTTAGAACAAAAACTAAGGCACCTTCTAATTAAGTTCATGCATATAAATAAATTAGATTGAATTCAAATGACAATGAAGAGAAGTTATTCACTGTGATTTCTTACCATTGTATTTTTATAATGTTATGTAAACATTAGTTTTTTAAATAAAATAAACATTAGTTTTATGTATGTTATAAAAGTCTCTTCCCAGTGAGTGTTTCATCTTCCCACCTTTTTTTTGCATTTTTTCACATTTATTCAAATTCACTGCAGAAAGATTAAAAAGCAAAACAAAAAAAATCCCTCAATTTTTAAAACTTTAAGTAAGAGTTCAGCTTAGTTGATCAAATTTGGGGGGAGGGGACAGGGACTAGGGGACACCCAGGGAAACTTCCAAACAGAAGAATCTGTTCTGCATGTTACTAAGAGGGTGGTTCCTTGGCTCTATGCATTTGCATCATTTGTCACAAATGCACAGCACCAAGCAACATAACAAGTAAATTTTATATGTAAACAAAAAATTAAGGAGACTGTTGGGAGATAACAGGGAGAAATGCATACTCTGACAAATACATCTAATTCTACTGTAAATATATGATATAACCACACCGAAGTGTGGGATCAACTGGCCAATGTAACTTTGGACAATGGTGTTTTGATTAGAAACTGAAATTATAGACAAAAGGAACTGTATATAAACTCTGTATTCTATTTTGAAAATTTGTTTCTCATGGGGGTTCTAGTTAACGATTCTGAAGTTGGCATACTATATTAGAGCTGAACAAAGAATTAAATGTTTTTTTTTTAATTGGAAGGGTCTAGACTTCTTACTGTTGGAGAGAACTTTACAGATAAGCATAAACTTAAGTCTGGAATGAATCTTGTGGTACTGCCTTAGAGTGGAAGATGTCAGAATGGACTCATGTTTAGCTTAACATATACACAGAGCTCTCTCCAATCCTCCATTGGAAAATTTTCCTCAAAATTATGTAGAGGGTTTTAGAGGGGAGGGTGAGCCTGGTGGTGGGGATTAAGGAGGGCACGTATTGCATGGAGCACTGGGTTTTGTACATAAACAATGAATCTTGGAACACTGTGTCAAAAAATAACGATGTATTTTATGTTGGCTAATACAACATCATTAAAATAAATAAATAAATAGACAAATAAATAAAAATTACATAGAGGATTGGGGAGTTTCTCTTTTCTTTTTCTCCTTTGATCCTTCAGTGGAAGCTCTAGAGAACTTGAAAGATTTCATGGCATCTCCCATGAGAAAGTACCATTGGGACTCATTTGTCCCACATTCCTTCTCAAATTGTAACAAGAGAGTGGTCTGGGAGAACTTGGGATTGAGCCTCTTACAAATAAATATATTAATATAGTTGTTTAGAAATTTCCCCATGTTATGGAACAAATTATAAAAAATTATGATAAATGATGACAATGGAGGGCTGCCTGGGTGGCTCAGATGGTTGAGTGTCTGCGTTTGGCTCAGGTCATTATCTACAGGTCCTGGGATCCAGCCCTTCATCTGGCTCCTTACTCAGCAAGGAGTCTGCTTCTCCCTCTCCCTCTGCATCTCCCCTCTGCTGGTGCTCTCTCTCCCTGTCTCTCAAATGAATAAAGAAAATCTGCAAAAAATGATAGCAGTGGAAACCCTGGATCTCCAAACACATTGTTAAAACTTCATTTATTTCAATAACATGTGAGATCAAATTTTAAATCAAACTCACACAACAAGTTTTCTCATTCTATGTTTTCCCTAGCAGCATTACTGAAGAGAAGTTATACTTCTTAACACTTTGGAAAGAGCAACCATTTTCCCAGCAATGTAAGCCATTCAGATCTCAAATTTTCCAGGTGATGAAATGTCATTTTTAAGTTTAGATTTTATAATTACAAAGAAATAGAAGCCCTGGTGAACTCCAAGTCCTCATGAGTACTACTGCAGCCAATAAAACTGCTTGTTATTGGAGGTACAAGTGGACATGGTTGTTATAAGGAACAGAGGAGCCACAGACAGGGGTCAGGTGCAGTACTGGTGAGAGAGACGTCCACTGGCAAAGTCAAACTTTTGAGATGCCTGTGAGGAAGTGGGAATCAGAGAATTATGGGCTAGAGGGGACTATAAGCTATATTTAGATCCATAGTTTTCAAACAGTGCTTTGAAGAGTCATCTGATTCTGCAGAGAGGACTCCGGTGTTGTTGAGTGGCCTGATATGTTTGGAAAATGTGTTAAGAAGAATGATAGGGCCAATCTTTGTGCCTACCATCCCATTCAATCAGAGGAGCCATAAACAGTATTGTTGTTATTATTAATAATAACAAGGTTATTATTATAAGAATTTATTTGTGACCAAAGTAATTCTACAAAAGAAAACAACTTAAAGCCATAAGCTTATTACAATCCCCTTCGTTTCACCAATGAGAGGGAAATAATGGATTTCCAAAAGTAATTTTACTAATGGTTCTATGAAGAGTCAGGTTCGCACCCATTGGCATTGACATCTATTCATTTGTCTTCCTTCTCCTAGAAGAAAAGGTATGCAGAGTTTTGTGGCTAAGAATAAACAATAAACTAGACCTACCTATAAATCCTAAAGAATTATTCAGACTTTTATTTTTTCAGTTTTGTCTTTAATCACCTGAGCCTATTTTGTGATAAGAAGTACTGGAAACACTCCAGAAAGACTCAGCATGCTGACAGTGACAAATGTCAAACAATTTTCATGTTGCAAGATAATTTATTATCAAAGAGGTGTTGTTTTCTGCCAAATTATACAAATAATGTAATGTACTACGTTACTTGGACACTGAGTAATGGAGTAAGGAGACACTGAGTCAGTAATTTGTATAAATGTAATTTATTAGGCATTATTCTCAAGAGCAGTCATTGAATTGAGTAGGAAGTGAGGCTTGGAAAGGAAATAGACCAAGCATGGGTGCAGTACCAAAATCCCACAATAGGAACTTCAATTAGATTCCATGGGAGAGTTTTGGAAACAGGGTAGGTCAAACTTTGCAGTTGCTCTAATGAATAGGCTAAGGAACTTGAGTATTTATACTCCTGTGTATATAGCAGTAATTGGCTAAGGGCTATCCCTTTCAAAATGTAAACTTCCAATAACTTCATGGTCACCTGGAAGGTAGGCAAAACATCTTCACAAAACCTGATATCATTCTCCATCTCGAGAGGGGAAAACACCATGCAAATAAGGTAAAGGGATCACAGGAAGCAGTGGTTATAAAAGTGTGGTCCTGGACAAGCAGCATCAAGCACTTTGGGGACTTGCTGGAAATGCAAATTCTTTGGCTCTGCAAGAGAACTACTGAATCAGCAACCCTGGGGATTTGACCCAGCAATCTGTGTTTTAATGAGACTTTCAAAATGCCTGCTTAAGTTCGAGAACAAACCAAAGACGGTTTACAGAAGGAGCACTGATTGTATCCATTGCAGATACTATTTTACTAAAACAAGTAATTTTAACACAAAAATTATGGTGATATTTAAATCCTAAATAACAAGTGCCTTAAAACAGGTACATGTTTTAATATGGAAGGTCCCTTTGTGTGCTGATTACTTTGATGGGTTAAGTATATAACTTTGAGAGCAAAAGATTGAGGGATCTTGGCTGCCCTGTATTAATTGGAAAGAATGTTGAACTGTCCGGTAGCTTATATTAAAGTAAAAAAAAAAGACTTTAAGATAAGAAACGCTGCCAGAAACAAAGGGGTGCATGTGATAATGATAGTAAGAAAAAAACCAGAAAATTTAACATTTATGAATTCGTGTACAACTTACAAAGGCACCCCAAAACATTTGAAATAAAATGGGCAGAGAAGAAAGTTAAAACATAATTTAACTGGGATTTAATAACACTCACCAACTGATTGAGTAAATAAAGAGAAAATTATCAAGGCTATAGAAGAAGACTTGAAAAACACTCTCTACCACCTTGACCTGAATAATAACTACAACAATTGTTTCAGAAACAAGTGTTTAGGAGAGGCTTTCTCAACTGATACTATTAGCTTTGTGGATTTGATCAATTTTCTTGTGTGAGGGACTTGCCTGTGCATTGTAGGTGATTAGTATCATCCTCAGCCTTGATCTTCTAGGTACAAATGGTCTTCCTTTATGCCAATTTTTATCATGGTAAAACATCAATGATATTTCCATACATTGCCAAATGAAAATCATTCCCAGTTGAAACCACTGGCTTACAGTTTTCTCTTGGCATTTAATTTGGAATATATTACTGAAGCCCTCATAAATATAAAAGCACTCTTCTGATCCTAAACCAGCTGTTCGAGGTGTCTACAGTTCTGTCTGTTCTTAGCCAATACCTAGTTATGTAGCCATCAGATGACATAAAAACTTAATATAAATATTGTTTCACTTGAGAAATAACATGATGTGAATTCTTCTGGTAATTTCTACATATAAATTTAAATTCTAAGTCATACTTATTTACAAAGAATTAGAGGATGTCACTATTTTGCAGTGAACAAATGTTTATTGACACCAACTGGAATCAACATTTTCTACTAGTTCTATTAACCAACGGAAAAATCAGATTGTGAAAGAAAGTCCACATTTATTTATTCAATTCTTTTATATATATATGTACACACACATATATATATATTTCAAGAACATAAAGCCTGATTTCTACTGATGATAACTTTCTTCAGGGCATCTTTTACGTCCTTATTCCTGAGGCTGTAGATTAAGGGGTTCAACATGGGAATGATCACTGTGTAGAAGACAGAGGCCATTTTGTCTGTGTCTAGGGAATGGTTTGAACTTGGCTGTAAGTACATAAAGATGAGGGTCCCGTAGAATATGGTGACCGCGAGCACGTGAGAGCCACATGTGGAAAAAGCCTTGCGCCTGCCCTCAGCTGAGCGCATCCTCAGGATCGCAGAAATAATAAACATGTAGGAGACAAAGACAATCAGAACAGAGGAAATGAACGTGATCCCAGCACAGGCAAAGATCCAAAGCTGTTTGGAGTGAGTGTCTGAGCAGGTCAGCCTGAGGAGAGGCATGTCATCACAATAGAAATGATTGATGATATTGGAGTGACAGTAGGAGAGACGAAAGGTAAGGATGGTATGAAACAGTGCCATCAGGAAGCTATAGCTGTAGGGCACAGCCACAAGCTGAATGCAGATTCCTGGGGACATTATAACCATGTAGAGGAGAGGGTTACAGATGGCCACGTATCGGTCATAGGCCATGGAAGCCAGCAGCAAGCTCTCAGATACCATGAAAGTGAGGAAACAGCCTAACTGAGCAGCACATGCATTGAAGGAGATAACATTTCGTTTGTATAAGAAATTTCCAAGCATTTTGGGTGTGACGACAGAAGAGTAACAGAAATCGACAAAAGCTAGGTTGCTAAGAAAGAAGTACATTGGTGTGTTGAGTCTTGAGTCTGTTCTAATGACTAGGATCAAACCAAGATTGCCTACTACTGTAAGAAGGTAGATAGATAAGAAAACCACAAAGAAGGGCATCTTTAATTCCTTTTGATCTGTGAGGCCCATGAGGATGAAGTCCTTTACGTGGGTGCAATTTATCTGAGCCATATCTTTTCAAGACATCTGCATAAGGAAGTAAAGAAAATAGTTAAATTCAAGTTGACATTCCAGTAAGTAGTATTTTTTACTTTAATATGTTGTAAAGAGGCTTTATTGCTAATATAGAGATTGTTAGCATTTTCAGATTCTGTGAATGAGATGGAGAACAGAAAGAGTTGTAAGTGGGAACAGCCTATTTCTCTTCCCTCAAATCCAATGTGTATACAAAGGTGGGATCCATGGAAAAGTTCACATTTTCTTGGTTTCTGTTCAAATGTCTTGTGCATTAAGCTATTTAAAATTATAATGTAACCTGTTGAAATGTGTAAGTTATTGTTTTATTGGAAAAATGTTAACATTAATAACATAAAGTAAAATAAATCTTCTGTAGTGGCATCGCCCTGACATATCTCCCATTGTACCTGTGCAGAAACAAGTCCACAATGTCCCAATGTTGGTGGAAACACTGTGTTTTCTATTTTACTTTAATAATTTATTGCTTAAAGGCCCTTCTAGGTTGCAAAATAATCTTCCTAGTTATGTTACTAATCCAAATGCCGAAGGTGGGTAAGTATGGAAGGCACAATGAAGTATTTATTGGCCACATTAGATCTCACTAAACCTTTATGTAAAAACCATATTATGTCCACCTTATAAGCGAGGAAGAAGAAATTGAAACAGTTAACACTGAAACAAAAGCAGATATCTGGGCTGAATACAGTTAGTTAGACTTCACACCCAAATATTTTTGACTCAGGAGTCCTTATCTCATTATTATTTTTTTAATTTTGCTTGCTACGCATAGTGCACAAACATCTTTATCTCTGAAGCATGAATCTATGTAAATAAAGGGAATGGACCCTCCCAAATTTGATAATATAAATATATTATACTTTAATATAACTTATGTTATTATAATATATGTAATATATTTAATATAATCTATATTATATATTCCATAATAATTTTATATAATTTATAAGTTATATATTATAAATTATAATAGTTATAAATTGATCCTTTTCAAGAGATTTGGAAATCTATGTCTCTATAATTCAATTTATATTCCTTTCAACTTGCTTATCTTTTATTAAGGGAACATTGATTTGAATTATGTTTTATATATTAATTTTCTTTTTCTTACTTTAAGATGGATCTCTACTTTTCTTATTCCTTTTACTCAAATTTCTTTTTTTTCTCTTTTGAAGGATTTATAATTAACGTGATTTATTGTTTTGAAATAGAAAGTATTACTGTGTATTGCCCATGGAACTAACCAAGTTAGATCTCTCTATATATGCATCTATATAATTCTGCTAATTTTTAATCACTGGGTATTTAATCTTTAGTGGTCTATAAAATGCAGATAATGACATTATCTAAGTCAGAAGGGGACAGATAGTTCTTGGCATTAGTGATTGACTTTCATATGCTTGACTTTCATAGTTGAATTATTAAGTATCTAAAATTTATGGAAATAATTTATGGGAATTTATCTTAGGCATAAAAATTATAGAACCATATTCTTACTATTAATGTCATCTCTCTCCTCTTTTCCTTCTCTCTCTCTCTCTCTCCCTTTTTTTCTTTCTGTTTCTGTCTCTCTTTCCAGCTCTTACACCTGAGAAATGAAAACAAATCTTGTCACATGATGGCATAGAGCTTATAAATATATCCAGAACAATAGTCTCATGACTCAGCATGTGCTTATCTTGCACATTCTTTTGTGTTCTACTAGAATCTGTTTTATTCTAATTAGTCAAAATAATCTTGGTGAAGATTCTAAAAAGTGAACCATGATCTGGTAGTAATTACAACAGAGCTTCAAAAGCTACACTCTGGCACAACACACACCATCACTATTTTCACCAACCTCAGTAGATGAGTAACTCACCTACAAATAGACCTAAGCCACAGCTCCTGCCCTGATCTATAAGCAAGACTATGCACATTCTATCCTTGTCTTGATTATGTCCAACTGCCACTCCCTTAGAAGCCTATGTCAATTCACTCATTCTCTCTTCCAATAACATATGTTGAGAACCATTGATTTCCAGGCACTACTGTCTGAAGACAGAGCGAGAGAGAATAGGCAATAGACTAGACTGGAAAGAAAGAAAGCTTTATTCAAATTTCCTTTATTTTTCTGGTCTTTTTTTCTTAATTGTTTTGCTCCACTTCCGAAACAGAAAACTCTGACATTTGTACATACAAACCACTTTACTTTACTTTGTATTAAAAATAAAATGTGGGTAATTATATTTAAAAATGTATGCAAATTTTTATAATCTCATCCCTGAATATTTTATAATCCCAATTCCATTCAATCTTCTCCACCATCAGTGGACATCCATTGGTCCAGTTAACAGAATTGGTCTCCACTTGTCAATACCATGCCTTTCCATGCTTCTTTGCTTTGTTCTTGCTGTTCCTAGTACTATGCTCCACAAGAAAAATGATGGAGGGAAATTCATTTATCCTTAAGGCCTGTTAATAAACATCATCTATTCTGTGAAGAGCTACTTCCCATGTTAACAGATTTCATAGTTTTGTTCTAGATCCCTTTAGACATGATTCATTTATAGGTCTTGACACATGTATGACAACCATTTCTTTCCATAACTCTTCCCTTGCTGGGTGTTACTTAGACACTTACGGTTGAGAGCCACGCTGGCTTTTTGTCATTTCTTAATGCAGTCTCCTGTAAACGTTAGGTAATGAAGAATTAAATATTAACTCTGAGTTAACTAATTTAATATCATAGGGCACCTGGGTGGCACAGTTGGTTGAATGTCTGCCTTTTGCTCAGGTCATGGGGCCTGAGTTGGGCTCCCTGCTCAGTGGGGAGTCTGCTTCTCCCCACTTTCACCCCACTCTCGCTCACTCTCTCTCAAATAAATAATAAAATCTAAAGATTACTATCATCATAATAATATTTGCCTATTTTTCCCCTTATTCTTTTGTTATAGTCAGTGCTTTGAAAAATATTTCTAATGACACATTGATGACCTTTGTCCAATATACTCCCTGCTAATCCTGAGTAAAATATTTAGCTACTGTAAATGCAGAAGCACAGTTTTGATAGATTATAGTATGGTAAATCATGGGCCTGATTTTTCCCAAATCTCATAGATCCTAAACTGGAACTTTTATTTTTTAATCTAAAAAGAAATTACATATATGAAATAAAATATATACATATATAATAAATATATAATCTAAAAGGGAAAATATGTTATATAAAGTATATTTTTAACTCTAAAAGGAAATATATATATATACATATATATATATGTAATGTAAAATCAGGGAAAACACTGTTTATGTTACAAAAGGTACTCCAAGCTTTTTTATCTAGTCCACTGTATTATACTCTATTTAATTTTTAAAATTCTTGTCTTGAGCTGCTATATGGATGTTATTACAAGTCAATAAGTCAAAGTTGGCCATTTTGAAAAATGCTCTTCTGACCTACCGGGTAGAAGGCACTCCTGTTTCTCTTCATAATGGCTTTGAATAGCAGCTGACTACATGTATTTATTAGTGTCTCTGTCCCAAAGGATCTTACTTCAAATGAAAATAAGATTATCAGAAAAATCATAGTACATGCTCAACAGGGATCTCAAGGCAGGCTGAAGATCTATTGATGTGATTCCCTGTTTTTGAAGAACTGTGTATCTATAGTTCTACCTTTAGTATAATGTTTTTGCTCTAAGGTTCTCCTAACTTTTAAAATATTATTAGTTAATTTTTAAAAAGATTTTGTTTATTTATTTGACAGATAGAGAGAGACAGAGATCACAAGTAGGCAGAGAGGCAGGCAGAGAGAGAAGGGGAAGCAGGCTCCCCGCCGAGCAGGGAGCCCGATGTGGGGCTCAATCCCAGGACTCTGAGATCATGACCTGAGCTGAAGGCAGAGGCTTAACTCACTGAGCCACCCAGGTGCCCTTCTTAGTTAATTTTTTTAAAATTACTTTTTATAGTAAATTATGAGGGTCAATTTTTGAAATTGGCTTTTAAGGACAGGTATGAATCACCTTTTAAAAATTCTTACAACTGGGGCACCTGGGTGGCTCAGTGGGTTAAGCCTCTGCCTTCGGCTCAGGTCGTGATCTCAGGGTACTGGGATCCAGTCCCGCATCGGGCTCTCTGCTCAGCGGGGAGCCTGCTTCCTCCTCTCTCTCTGCCTGCCTCTCTGCCTGCTTGTGATCTCTGTCTGTGAAATAAATAAATAAATAATCTTTTAAAAAATTAAAAAAAATAAAAATTCTTACAACTTTCTATGAAACATTTGTCTAATTCCACTAAAGACCTACCTCTTAATACTATATACACGAGGCATTTGATAAAAGTTCTGGGCATTAACTTACATTCTAGTGGCTCTGACCTAGATGATGAAAAAGAAATATATTGCCAATTTAGTGTATAGGGAAAGGAATGTGGATATGTGAGTTTTATATACTGACTATGAATTTAAAATTTGCCCCTTACTTTCCTTTAATAAAAATTTAACTATAACCCTGGCTACAATATAATGAAGAAAGGGATGAAATCTAACATTTATTTTTCATGATGTGTAAACAAAACATTTGACTGAAGGAGAAAATACAGCAAATGCTTTAAAATCACAGCGTGCTTACATTGTGTAAATGATGATTAAACTAGCTAAATGTCAAGATAGGGATCAAGATAGGGAATTGTATATGTTTGAATTTATGTTCCAGATACTAAGTATTTCTTTTTTTGTATCTCCTCCTCCCTCCTCCCCCAGATTAAGGAACACGTCTGGTACAATTGGCTAGATATCCAGTCTCTGTTTGTGCCTTGTTATTAAATGTCATGACTTGTGGTTTGGTAGTGAGATGATGGACCATTAAGTACAGTACTATACTTAACACAAAAACAAACAAACAAAATCCTTAGGAATACCAGTCGTTATTCTGAAGAAACCATTCAACCCTAAATGTGATTGAAAGGAAACTCTTCCTAATAAATCAGAAATATTTAAAGCATCCAGAAATTACATTTGATTCCTCAATTCTTTTTTGTTTTTTATCTTAAAATATTGCATCAGGTCAAAAAATTAAATAAAATAGAACTGATAGAAGACATTTTTAAGGAGGGCCATGGAAAACCAACACTACATTTTCTTTTTTTTTTTTAATATTTTATTTAATTATTTGACAGACAGAGATCACAAGTAGGCAGAGAAGCAGGCAGAGAGAGGAAGAAGGAGGCTCCGCGCTGAGCAGAGAGTCCGATGTGGGGCTCGATCCCAGAACCCTGAGATCATGACTTGAGCCAAAGGCAGAGGCTTAACCCACTGAGCCACCCGGCACCCCAACAACACTACATTTTCTAAGGGAGTTTATAAACTTTATTCAGTAAATCCTGCCTATACTTTACATGATGTTCTTGTTTAACATCATTTCACAGTTTTCTGTTCAGACTTGTACCAACCACTGTAAGGATCCATATGTAACTTATGGTTCAGTTCCTCTTGAACATCCATTTCCTATGTCTCATCACAAATAAGATTTATAAGGCATCGTGTCTGTGAATAAATGGGTACTAAAGACCAGGTCCAGTGAACAGAGCTTGGTTGATCAGGCAAACAAATGTAATAAATCAAGGATTTCCATCTTATAACATTAGACTATATCAATGTATCAACATTTTAACATTGAATAATAGGGGATGTGTACTAAAAGACTCTACATAATTTTATTCTTTGCTATTATTTAGTGGATCTATACGTTCCCATGCCTACATTCAGGGTAATAAGAAGATTCCAAAGGACTATGAGGCCTCCTCCCTTTCTTAAAGCATTTGCTCTAGCTGTTCATTCTAAAACTAGGACAATTCATCAATAATTTTATAATCAACTAAAGGAAGGAAGAAACAATGCAAAGTATCAACAAACAGCTTTGTCACAAGGTTAGTGCAACTGATAAAAGAAAACTTTTCTCTGCGATGCCTCATATTTCTTCTCTCTCTCCATTTTAGAACTAATTTAATTAATTTATTTTTTTAATTTTAATTTTAATTTTTTTATCTTTTTTCTCTTTAAGCTTTTTTATTTAAACATATAATGTAACCCCACCATCCTCTCCCAACCCCCCTCCCCCTCCACCCCCCTCAGTTTGTTTTATGACATTAAGAGTCTCTTTTGGTTTGTCTCCCTCCCGATCCCATCTTGTTTCATTTTTTCTTTTCCTACTGCCTTAACCCCCACCCCCATTGCATCTCCACTTCCTCATATCAGGGAGATCATATGATAGTTGTCTTTCTCCAATTGACTTATTTCGCTAAGCATAATATGCTCTAGTTCCAACCATG